>JAVSBS010016640.1:0-16241 GCA_033124195.1 Coracias cyanogaster
AGAACTAATAGATTTTGCTGGATAAAGAGACAGCACTCAGAATGGACAAGGGCTGCACAGCAGCTCATTAGGTGAATACTGGTGCACTGAAGGAGGTGCAAGTCCTATGGAAAATGAGCCTGTTATCCTGCAATTACAAAATTACATCACAATGCTTGTCACAGAAGTCAAATTACCATTGCGTGTTATAGAACTTCCTACTTTCAATGACTGAGTAATAGCGTTACTTTAGTAGGAGCTTGTCTATAACTTATGCAACAGGACATTTCTAAACACCAAATACTAAGAAGTAGCTTTGAAATGTACTTAGGATTTACATAGCACTAACGGAAACAGCTACCCTTGTAACTGGACTGTCTTAAGCGTAAACTTCTGAAGCACTTAATGAGCCATTTGCACTTAAGCTATATATAGTTTTGCAAATATGCACGGCGAGTCCAAGCATTAAATTACTAAAACACTGTAGGGAAAGTTTCAGAATAAAACATTACTTATGGCCCTGCAAAATCTAGAGGGGAAAAAAAAAGGAAAACAGTCAACTCCATGCATTCAGTCCCAAGATTGAAATTCTTTTTTTTTACAACAGTTGAAATGTTAATCTCTCTGGTTAGGAAAGAGTCTTCCACAGTGTGAAGTGCGTAGCTGGATATATAAAAAGAATATAGCCTGATTCAAGACTGTACTGAAAAGTTTTACTTCATTTTTGTCCTGCCATCTCTGTCTTGTCCTGTCATAAACTTCCCCTGGTGACAAAAGCTGTTCTGGGTCACCTCCTCTGCTTTTCAAACCCTTCTCACCTTGACCTTACTGTGATGCTAGATTAGACACTTACTATTTGAGAACTTAGAACAGCCTGCATAGAATTTTAAAATTTGGCACAATTATTTTCCTAGTGCTAGGATTTCAATATAATGAATATAACTTATTCCAACATGTTTCTGTCAAAATATTATGCTGTCACTGCAGCAGATTACAGCCTTTCACATTCTCCTTTCCCATTGTGCATTCTCTTTGCCTGTCCCAGAGCCATTTATAGTTTTGGCCTGATTTCCTTCAAAAAAATCCACCTGTTACATCAATGTGGTAGCCTTCTGAAAAGCTAGGCTCTATCTTGTAAATCTCACATTTGCTTGGTGTGTGTCACTTAACACGTGACAGTAAGCACTTTTAGTGGCTTAAGGAATTACTATGATTTCTTTCAGGTAACATGAAAAAATAGACACTCTTATAAGCAGTGAAGCAAGTAGCTCTCAGTTTCTTTTGATTTATACTAACTTTTGGTTTGATTCTCAGTGTCTATAATATAATGCAAGCTGCAGTAGAATTCTCCTGATTGCATTAATAACTTGGCATCTATTAAGAAGTAAATTGATGCAGAGCCTTTTTTCTCATTGGAGAAATAGTTACCTCTCTCTTACCAGTCTTTAGAACGCTGTTAAAGAGCAGTAACACTGAGACCTTTTTCTGCTTTCTTAAACTTAATGAAAAGGTTTAAATGTTGTTGGAAAAGAGAGCCATGTACACATGATTTCACAAGCCTCTTTTCCTGGAGCAAATAGGCTAAAAAAGGCATATGTACACGTTTTTCTCCTAACCTGCTCTCCACTCCATCTCTGTTTGTTCCCCTCTGCTAGTGATTCTTCTGGGATGGGAGGCCACAAAACCGACTGATTTGGATGTGGCCGGCAGTAGAAAGCAGGGGTTGGTCACCAGTTCTACTCTTCATTTGCCATGATGCTAAGGGCAGGCAATGCATCTACATATTTGTTTCCTTTTTTTTTCCCCACACTTTACCACTTGACTAAAAACAGTAAGTCCATCTCTTGCTCTGTATTTGTACAGGGAAGTCCCAGTCATGTATCCAAGCTGTAGGTGTTACTGCCTCGGTATGTAACAATCTTAGTTTTTCTTACTTGCACAGGTGTGCTGACCAGAATCTTAAACCCTCCCAGAATAGTACCTCATCTTAACGTGCATTGCATTCCTCACTACAGGAAGTGCTAAAACTCTTAATGCTTAAACCAGCGGATGATAAAATTCCTGGAAATGCAAAGGTCTTAAGATGTAGAGATTCTAGGAGGGATTTGGGAAGAAGCAGTGGTAATAATTCCACCAAGTTGGCCAGATTGGATGGCGCTTTGAGCAACCTGGTCTACTGGGAGGTGTCCCTGCCCATGGCAGGGGTGTTGGAACTAGGTGATCTGTAAGATCCCTTCCAACCCAAACCATTCCGTGATTCTAAGTTGCTTAGACTTACAACAGTGCTCTAGTTCTGTGCTAGAGTTGTGCTGAATTTCAAGCTAGTACTTCCTCCAGTTTAGGCCACATAATTAACTTTGGTCTCATGTGAAAAATAAAAAATATCAGGATAATATACTAAGAATGACATTTCTGATGAATATCAAGTGAATTCAGTTGCTCCCTTTTGGAAAACTATTAGTGTCATTAAGATAAGATGCTTCAACCCCTTTCATAGCTAAAGAAATATAATACTGTCAAGAATAGAATAGAATCGAATTGAATCTTTCAGTTGGAAGAGACCTGCAGTGATATCTGATCCAACTTCCTGACTTCAGGGCTGACCCAATGTCAAAGCATATTATTAAGTGGATTGTCCAAACACCTCATAAACCATGTCAGACTTGGGGCATCAATCACCTCTCCTGGCTGCCTATTCCAGTGTTTGACCACCCTCTCAGTAAATAAATGCTTCCTAATGCCTAGTCTGAACCTCCCCTGATGGACATAGCTTTGAGCAGGCCCCAGATGTCCTGTCCCCATATCCCAGGGAGAAGAGCTCAGCACCTCCCTCTCTACATCTTCTCCTCACAAGGCTGTGAGGGCGATGAGGTGTCCCCTCAGCTGCCTCCTCTCTGAACTAGACAGGCCCAGAGTCCTTGTCTAGGACTAGAATGCTACTATAAAAGTGATACATTAACGATAATGCTGAGCAATTATAGTTGTCAAAAACCTATTTAAGCATTGATCCCACATCTTTGAGCAGTTAATTGACCCTATTTTTACTGAATAAGATTATAGGGCTCATTTAGATGACATGAGAAGATAGTTTGCAGTTTATGCTAGCATAAAGCAACAGCAGTGTTGCTTGGGAGGTCATTTTAATTGACCTGACCTGGAAGGAATTGTTTCAGCCAGTTCAGGCAACACTAGTCTTTCTTATGTGACTTTCTCAGGACTGCACAGAACTTTAACAGTACAGATCTGTCGTGTCACAGCTTCCGCACCTGACCTCACTGACAAGGTCTCATACTCATGGGAGCAGAATGGTGTGAGCATAAAGGTGCACGTTGCTGGGTTCTTGACCTGAGAGTGGCAGTGTGCTCGAGGGCTAATCATCAAGGTCTTCTTTAAGTGGAGTTTTGTCTTAGAATGTTCAGGTTTGCACAAGAAGAGGTTGTTCAGTCAAGGTTACAAGAAGTTGATCAGAAGTCCTTGTTATCAAAACTACTGCAGCACAAAATGGTCTGTAGGTGTTAAACCACGTCTCTGCTAAAATCAGTGTCATACATGCTGAAGGACAGAGGTCTTGTCTCAGTGCTGAAAAATGCTTAGGCTGGACATAAACAGAAATGTATCTGGTGAACGGTTAAAGGAGTGCTAACTGAGCCTTATGAATTCCTGACTCACGCTGATGGTGTGCTGCAGTGTTGTAAATTCCACTTAAGAGATGGATGATTGTCTTTCTATTGAAAGTCTGCAGAAAATTTCTTGCCGTGCCATGTTTACAGTATCTATGTTGGCTGTACTGGGTAGGTTTGCTATCTCAGGTGTATCATTCCAAGTATCATCAAGTGTATCATTCCTTGCTGCGATTTTGAGGATGTGAAGGTGTAGGGACAGGGGGACAGGGTTGGGTGGTGGATGTGGTAGTGTTGGGGTAACAGTTGGACTTGATGATCTTGAGGGTCTTTTACAACCAGAGTGATACTGTGAAGTAAATTTCCCCAGGTTAAAAGGCCGATGCTTCTCTTCATCATAGTTACAACAGCTGTCAAATACAGCTACATTGCAGTATATGCCATATGAAGAGGGTTTCTTAAAAATGTTTTGGGGCTATATTAGGAAGCCGTGCATAGTTAGTTTGACAATTCCTTCTCTTATGAATTGGTCCCTGTATATCAGGCATGACTTAATGATTTTCTAACTGCATAGTTCACACAGACCATAGCATTATTTATCTTGTGCAAACATTGAAACAACATCTCATGCTTTTCTCACTGTACAGTCTGGTTATTTTTTCATTGTCTTTTATCAGGATTTTCATCAATGTTTCCCCACGGCTTCCAGATTGTTCACAATGCAGATGCAGCAGTTCTGTTCACTGGGCTGGGCAACAGCAATCACGTTACCCATGCCCTGCATTCTTTACATTAGTTGTTCGTAGGAAGACAAATGTAATTATAGCTACTACTAATTGGGGATAGACGGACACTTGTTTGCTTTAAAAGCCATGACTGACATAATAAGAAGGCCTAAGCTCCTTTTGCTGCTTCTTAATGCTTTTGCTAGTGACTGTTTATATTTTGGTGCAGCCTACTGCCTATGAAGGTCAGTTTGTTATAGCAGTTTACACCAGTATAGCTGTTGTGGCTGGCACTTAAGATCTGAATCAGGTGGGTTCTGAACCTTAGTTTTTCAATACTATTTTTGTGGCCATATTTTTATTTTCCATAAATGTCTTAAATATTTAGAAACCCTCCAGTGCTTCTGACAATAACGTTTTATGAAGTGAACTCCACTGGTTAATTTTAACATTTTGTCAGTGGTAAGTGCGGGCTACAGGTCCTTCCCATTCTGTGTTCCCAGGCATCTTCTGCAGAAGCCTAGCTTAAAGTGGTGCTTTCAGTGTTTCAGGAAAGGTTTAAGGCATCTTTTTTTGTTATTTGAGGGGTCCTGTATGTTCTTCTAATAATTGTTATTTGCAAGGGCTGTTCTGAATATTTTAGATCACATAGGGATGACTGCTACAAAGTTTCTCGATATTATTGCTGTTTTCTCTTGCTACAAGAGGCATAAAATTTTTGTAGGTAGGAAATCCCAGCTTACATTTTTCATATAAATGTATATTTTATGGCTGTTATAAAAGCTATAGTACAGAATTATTTGTGACATGAGCCTTGCTTAAAAACGACGACAACAACGACAAAGAGCACCCCACTTGTACGTAAATTGAAAATTGTTTTATTTAAATGTTTAATGGCTATGATGGTCCATCTGAGAGATCACAGGATTTAGCCTGTAGTTATTAAGCACTTAACACTGATATGGCTTATGTTCAGGAAGCCCATTTGGATAAAGCATAGTATCACTTCTGTGAATATATGTTGAGGAAATGCATTTTGTTTCAGAAAAGGTACAGCAAAGAGTAAACCTCTCTTTATGAAGCCAGTGACAATTATGAAAAGCATAGCAGAAAATACTTTGATTCCAATGTCTCCTTCAGCCCTGGCACATTTAATGTCTGTAGCTGCACTTAAATTAATGTGCCTTTTCCTTCTAGCATTTTAGGTATATTTAGAGCCACTGGTAAGCTTGAAATGTTATATGGAAATCTTTAATGAGACCCTTTTGTGGTGACTTGTATTAGAGAGGACAGAGTTTTGTTCTGGAATAATAGAAATGAAGGAGAGTGCGCTGCATTTTCCTCGTGATTACTGTTTATATTCTGGTTTTCTGTTCAGTTTTGTATTGCTTCTTAATTGAACTTGGAGAGCTAAGGCAGATCAAAGCTGTGCATTGGTCCTGATAAGAAGTGAAAAAAAGATTAAGAAGTGAAACAGCAGCAGGAGTAGCAATTTGGAGCATTTGTGGTAGGGGAAAGGATTGGGATATGTCAGATAATTGGTAGGGGAGCTCTTACAGACTGCAGAGTCATGCTGGAAAATGTGGTCATTAAACTATAAAGACAGGACCAGAAGCTATAGATTACAGTAGGCTTCTTTAAATTTTTAACCTAGCTTTTTAAAAGCTGCCCATATTAAAAAACTCTTATAGGAAAATCTGTATAATGCTTGTCTTGTAACTGCTTATCACATCATTCAAAGACCTCAGTGTCCAAATATACCTTCAGAGCTTATAATGGCTGGTATGAAGAGTTTTAGTGCTGACTGCAGTGTAACGGGGAGTAACCTGTGGAATTCCACTTACTAATATGACATCTCTGACAGTGAAACGTGACCATGCACAATAGAGCAGGACATAAGAAACTGAATTTGTAGGTAGAGGTAGATTTTACTAGATCAGCTGATTTAGTAGGAGAAAATAGACAAGTTTTTGGACATATGAGCCCTTCTTTAGCCTCAAATGAAACCATAAACTCAATAGCCTTATGGTTTTATGGCATATCTTAATGAACCTTCTCATTAACCTCACCTGTTCCATAGAAAAAACTGCCTATTTATCTTCCCTAACATTGTCTCCTCTCTTATCTCCCTAGTAACTTTTCTCTACTTCAAGCTGTCAGATATCTTGTTTTTCAGAGATGATCTAACTGATATGCACCTAGCTAAACTCTAAGCAATTGCTTTCTAGTTCTGTTTAGCTTGGCTGATTTTATTTAGGTCTGCCACTTCTATTTTGGACCTATTGAAGGCCTCTGAGTATTCAAAAGCTTGCCTGGTGTTTTTTTACAGCTATAGCAACTGGTTTATTGGAGCATAATACTTCAATCTGCAAATCTAATGACTAATTTTTGAGAGATGAGAAAATGAATGAAGACATACTGGACCCACCAGAGTGAAAACAGCAGAGACAGGAGTTTTAGTCATTTAAGAACTATAGCATTTTACCTTTGTCTTCAAGCCTTGAAATGGTACTGGTTACCATATTAGAAAGCAGTTCAGAAATGTTGATCTTCATAATCGCTAATATAGACTCAAAGAATCACAGAATCATAGAATTATTAAGGTTGGGAAAGACCTCCAAGGTCATAAAATCCAACTGTGAACTCAACATTACCCATGACCACTAAACCATGTCCTGAAGTGCCACATCTACACTTTTTTTTTTTTAACACCTCCAGGGATGGTGACTCCACCACCTCCCTGGGCAGCCTGTTCCAATGCTTAGGCACTCTTTCAGTAAATAAATTTTTCCTAATATCCCATCTAAACCTCCGCTGGTGCAACTTGAGGCCATGTCCTTGCATCCTATCAGCTGTTACTTGGGACAAGAGACCAACACCTACCTCTCTACAAACTCCTTGCAGGTAGTTGTAGAGAGCAATAAGGTCTCTCCTCAGCCTTCTCTTTTCCAGACTGAACAGTCCCAGTTCCCTCAGCTGTTCCCCATAAGACATGTTCTCCAGACCCTTCCCCAGCTTCATTACCCTTCTCTGGACCTGCTCCAGCACCTCAGTGTCTCTCTTATACTGCGGCGCCCAAAACTGAACACAGTACGTGAGCTGTGGCCTCACCAGTGCCGAGTACAGGTGCCTGATCACTTCCCTACCCCTGCTGGACACAGTATTTTTGGTACAGGCTGGGATGCTGTTGGCCTTCTTGGCCAGCTGGACACGTTGTTGGCTCATATTCAGCCAGCCGTGCACCAGCACCCGCAGATCTTTTTCTGCCACGCAGCTTTCCTGCCTGTGTATAGGTTTGTCTTACTCTGAACATTGTGAAGGCAAAAATGTTTTGAGGGTCATGTAACATTTGTGACAGATCTTGATACCAGTTTCTGGTTTAAGTGCATTTCTCACCCTTTTCTTGTCTCCCTAGGCATATTAATTGGTACTTGGACCTTTGGCTGGACTCTGATGAGCTTAGTGGGGTAGAAACCTGTATTTGTTGCCTTCTGATGTGCAGTCTTCTGAAATGTGCTGGAATATTGTCCTTGGTTCAGCTAGGACAGGGTTAATTTTCACAGGAAGCTGGGAGGGGGCACAGCCAGGATAGCTAAACTGAACCAGCCAAGGGGATATTCGAGATGGGACTGATGTCAGGCTCAGTATAAGGGGAGGAAGCTGGCCTAGGGAAGCATGCGCAGGGCAGGCAGTGGGTTCCAGATGGTGAGCAGTTGTGTTATATGTCACTCGCTTTATATATTATTTCATTAGTATTATTCTTATTACTGTTGTTTCTTCTCTCTTTGTGGTGTTCTGTTAAACTCTCCTTATCTCAACCCACAGCATTTTATCCTTTTCTCCTGATTTTCCCTTCCCATCCCACTGGGAGTGGGGCAGCGAGAGAGCAGCCATGTGGTGCTCAGTTGCCAGCTGGGCCTAAACCACAACACATACAGCAGGAGCAATTAGTGCAACTGCTACAGGTTTGCTTTCTTTCCTTTGCAACAAGAAGCTTATCGACTATCCCAGCTTTTCTAAAGCTAAGTATTGTTTATTCAGTCACACCACATATAGGAGTAAACTTCCTTTAAAGCAGCAGTTATCCTTTCCGACCAGGCAGGCTCTCAGTATTTGTATAGATCATCTGGTATCACCTCCTGGCACCACTCCGTGACCTAAATCAGTTCTCCAGTAGACCACAAATAAACTTGGACAAGCAAACACGCATGCTCATGTGAGGGCCCCAACTGAGGTCGTTCGCAGCCATTCTTTGTTGCCAGACCTTTAGTATCAGATCAAACCAGTAAAATGATACCCTCTCTCCCCATGGGGTGAACCTTTAAAGAGCATAAGTCATGTACATTTCCAGTTTTGTTTTTCCTCCACACTCAATGATAAATGTGTCCATTATAATATCAAAACAGGAGTGTTTGAATATTTTGTGCATTCTCAGCATCTGTTATGCTGCTGCATTGCAGTCTTAATGACTCAGGACGTTAGGACATTGCAACAGGAATATTTTTATTATTGATTTCAAAGTTGCCCCAGTTGTAATTACAGAGACACATAAATCTCGCTCTACCTTTTGCCCTCACAGTGACAGCTGAAACTGTCTATTTAGATTTGTCAGAGTTTCTTTTCAGCAAAGACAGAGAACATACAGCAGATAATAGTTTCTGGAGGCTGTGGCCTACCTCCCTGACTTCTTTTATCATGGAATAGAAGAGTGTAGCCAGGCCAAACAACAAGGGAGCTCAGCTGAACTGAATTGACCTGATACTCACTTGGTTGCCAGGCTTACAGTGAAGTACAGAACAGTTTATCTGCTTCTATGTGGGAATGCAGGAAAAGCTGTAAAGGGAAGGGAAATGGTTGAGAGAAGGAAAAACATGGGATATGCCTGGGAAAAGGGGAGGATTTATGGAAACTGAGGAGAGGCTGGAGGGGGCATAACATAAATCAGAATAAGTGAAATTGAAAGAGAAGAAAGGCTGAAAATAATTTTATCTCTAAGGAGTTTTCAGAATTGGAAAAGAAAGAGATCTGCAATAATAAAAATAATGTTTCTTCTGGGTTTCTTGCAGATGAGATGATGATGAAGAGGGGAGAGGCAAAATCAGGGGCTTTGAGTGGAACACTAAGTGTGATGAATTTTAAAAGGCCTTCAGTGCTAAGGTTAAAAGAATAGGGAAGCCAAAGAATTCTATGGGCGATAAGTGTGAATACAGGCAGGAGTTCTTTGTTAGGCAGGGACATTTGGCAGTATCTCTTGAAACCATTGCCCAGAAAGACCTGTGGAAAATAAGAGGGGCACTAGCCAAGCTTCTTTATAGCAAGACCTCCCTAGGAAACCAAGGGATTGTGATATGTAAGAATGAGATATAGGTAGCAGTTTCACTGGGGCTGGCATACAGCTACTAATGATGCAGGATACTTTGCATCCCACTTTGTTTCATTAGATCTTTTCTGCTCCATCTTTCCTTAATATAGCTAATTCTCCGCTTGGTTTCCAATACAGGAATGGAATTAGCTGGAACAATTCTTAGTGGGTCTATATGCAGCATGTGTTTAATTGTCTTATGTTTAGTATGATGATTAAAAGCTCAATACTTAGATACCATTACCCTTCTTGTTACTGACGGCTGAAATAGCAAGAAACAAACGTGCCTCTTATCTGGCTGTAAATTCAGCTTAAATTTTCATAAGTTCATTTTCCCAGCCAAGCTATGGGTCTGAAAACTGACATGCACAGACATAGTCACTTTTGAAATTGTACTTTTAATGAGCACTAAATCTTTCCTTTTTTATTTTGGTGAAGAGCCCATCCTGTATCAAAACCAGTGCTGCCTGCAGAACAGTAAGACTTCAGAAAAGAAGGGCTTTCAAGCCACCCTGTGTGTACCCATGTGGTATAAAATGGACCCCATGGGGAAAAGGAATTCCTGTCCATCGGTGTGGAGAAGGAGGAGACCCAAATCTGGGCAATGCATTTAACTACTCCAGAACTTCCTCAGCCATTGCTCCTTATAGGAACTGAAACATTTGTTTTGAGACTTGGAAAGCTTCTTCCACTTTAATCCATGTGTCTTGGATTTGGTGTATAATGTAGGCAGATTTCACCAGCTGGGTTCAGATGAGATGTATTGTCAAAGCTCCATTTGTATTGAAGCCCATGTATGATTTTGATGGTGGGCCTGTACAGTCAGTCTCTCCTCATAAATACTTCTCATTTCATAAGCAAAGATTAGAGTACCACTACATTAAAGAATGGATGGGAAAAGCACTGTTGATGAAGATGAATTATCTTTGGAATCCTTCTTTCTATGTTGCTATGTGAAGTTTTTGTCAAAAAAAAAAAAATTCATTTTGCCTTTAAGAGCAGTCATTCTTGCTTTTCTTTTAAATACTGACCACTGTAAATTGTTTATTGTGCAAGGTTTGGTTAAAGTATCTGATACAACCTAAGGACATTAGATTTGGAAAGCACTGCACAGAAACTCTGTTCAGTGATTTTACTTTTCAGTTAAGTCTCTTCTAAGTAGCAGCACTTTCTGAAGTTAATAGCAGATTGTCGCGTTCACACAGATTTCCGCAGTGTCTGCTTCTAGCAGTGATAACGCTCGATGTTTAGAGTTACTACCAAGGATTGGTGTGCAGACCAAGGTCACTGCTAAATCTTGAGTACCACATTGAGGAGTGCAGAAAGCGAAAGACTGCACCTTTAATAGACAGCAATATGTCATTCGTCTGGTCTGCCAGCTGGCCTGCCCAGCTCTAGACCTTGACATGCACAAAACTGAGGGATCTGTCACTCACTTTGCGTCAGTTCTTTAGAGTTCATTTATTTACAGTTTCTCACTCAGGGATTACAGTTTATTACTTTATTCTGTGGGACTCTGCATCTATCAGGGCTAACAGTGTACTTATTTACTGATCAAGGCATGGGACTTAAAATCTAACGTTATCCATAAGTTGTAAAGCGCCAACAATCATTTTGGTTCCAAGATATGTAGCTTAACACTTCAGGGTTTACAGCTTTAATGGTAAAAGTTCCAATTCCTTGGGTAATAAACTGTAAGACCTGAACCCCAAATAGTAGGCTATGAACTATTATGGGGGGGTTCGTATCTTTCCCCTGGTGCCAGCATTCCACTCTGTGGTCCAGTCTGAGGCAATGAACAGGAGGTAACTAGGCAAGTGTTTGAAGAGGTGGATCTGCTTGTGCATCTGTAATTGAAAGGGGAGCAAGGCATGGTTATGGCAAAAGTGTGGACATGGGAAATTCCTGAAAGGTTATCCTGCAGTGATTATTCTAGTTTGATTTATTTCTTGCAGCAAACCCAAATTTTATGGTAGTCTTCAAAATGGAGGTGGAGGGACAGCATTTGTGGCTTGCATGTTTTACTGTGTTTGTGTGTATTAGATTAGTGTTTGTATACTAAATTGGGTTTCTTGTGCTTTTCTGCAGGGTTTTCAGTTTTTTGCATTAGGTTATGCTTTTACAGGATGATGCCTTTTACTAAGCAGCAGATCACAAATTACTGTCACAGTGGATACCAAGAAAGTGGAGTTAATCTATGCTGGAGAGTGCCTGCTAGCCTTGAGCCTTGGCGTTGGTGCCTACGGCTGCATAGGGCTCACTTGGCTGGACTCAGAAGAGGTTTTCTGCAGCTGCAAAAGTTCTTTCCCTCCATCCCCCTGCCCTGTCCCTCTCGCTGACCATCCTTCCCACCTACTCTAGCCGTCTGTCCGGCTTGCTCGCCGCCCTTCTTTCCCTGGCTAGCCGCTCGTCTCGGCCTCGGGCCCCCGCCGCGGCCGGCTCTGCGCCCGACCCCTGCGCCTTGTCGCCATGGCGCTCCCCGCTGCCACCCGACGGCCGCTGCCGAGCGCTGCGGGAGGGGTTCCGCCTCACGGCTGGCTGCTGCCGAGGGCAGGGCACCGCTGCCCGGGGCTGGGCGTGCGAAGCGCTGCCGCGGTGCTCGCCGCTGCCCGAAGCTGACCCCAGCCCGGCACTGCAGCCGGGGCGGCTGACGCACACGCGGTATCTCCGTGCTGCTCAGCTGCGCCCTCAGTCCCTCACAGCCCAAGCGCTGCCGTTCGCCGCATGTTCTGCAAGCGACTAGCAGGAGCACCAGCTATATTCCCCGTTCCTTTCTGCCGCTGATCTCGGCAGCAGACTGCCTTGGCTCCCTGGTGTTCCCCGGTGTCGTAGGGACGGGCAGCCAGTGTCGCAGCTGCCCCACGGTGCTCCCAGAGCCGTGCTCTGCCCGCAGCGTTTCGCCCCGCCTCTACCTTTCATCCACCGCCCACAGCGTTGGCCGCCGGTGCGTGCGCGGGTCTTGAAACTACCGTGACCGTCTTTCTGCAAAGCGATTACTTGCTTACATCAATCTCTTTCTGCTCCTGCGATGGTGCGGCCGGGTAGCGTACAAGCGAGCGAGGCTACGTGTCTAAGGAACCTCGTCTCATAGAAGCTGTAAGACACCCACGTCTATAAACTTTTATCGCCTCCTGTGTTCCTGCTTGGGGGCAGAACTAGTGGCTGTGGGGCTTCGCCCACGGTCCCTGTTCCCGATGGGCTCCGGCTGAGGCTGCAACAGCCCCGGCCGTGGCCAACGAGGCCGAGGCTGGGCCGGCCCTGCAGTGGGAGGGGTCCTGGCTGTCAGGGGGCAATGCCGGGGCTCGCCTGCCTGAGGAGCAGGCAAAGGGAAACCGGCTGAGGAGGGAACCCCAGGAGCTCCCGCAGGCAGGTGCCTTCAACAAGGAATGGCCAGTCCCTGTGACAAAAAAGAATCTGTCGGGGCTCTCCCCGACAGAGCAGGCCCCCAGCAGGCGGTGCTCGGACCTCAGTGCCTCCACCAGCTCCATGAGTGAGGCTTCCTCCCCCGCATGCTGCTGAGCGGGGGGGGACGGGGCAGAGGCGGAGACAGAAGCGTCGTGGGGGTGACGGTCTCCTGCGATGCCGGAGTGAGTCGTGTGTTCCTTCTTGTGCGTCCCGGCCCAATTCAATGAGCTTCGGAGGTGTCTGCCTTTTGGGCCTTGTCTAGGTCTTTTCAGGGAGCCAGCTGGACAAACTGCTGCTGCGGGCCCTGGGCGCCTGCGCAGGAAACGGAAGCGCAGCGGCGGGGGCGGTTTCTGGCCCGCGTCACGTGGCAGCGGGAGCGGCATGGGGCCAGGGCGGTTTCCGCGGCTGCGGGCCCGGCGGGGCTCGGGTGTGGGACCTGGCGGCTGGAGACTCCGTGCGCGGGTCCGGTGGCGCCTGGGCGATGCCGCGGCCGGGGTGAAGCCGTCGGTGAAGCTTCTCCATCAGGCAGGATTCGTCTCGTAGGCCTGGTCTGCTGGAATACAGAATTTCTGGAGCTGTTGCTGCTGAGGGCTTGCTATTTGTGTGACTGTGTTTTTGTGAGTTCCAGTTACGGATCACTTCTGCCGTGGCAAAATGTCAAGAGAGGGTTTTCAGGTTCAGGGCAGGGAGGAAGCCTCGCTGGATTTTACATTGCTGGGCTTGGAAATGCTCGGACGGGAGTCGCAGTTTTTGATGTAATGATACTTTTCAATTTTTCTTTTTTGTGCCCAGGCATGAAAGGAAGGGGAACATTAAGACGTATACAGCTGGCTCGCTTGCTGCCCGGAATCTAAATTGTGGAGACAACGATGTTTTCAAGAGGAAGATGTCTCTGTGTCAGGCAATAATAGCTGGAGGGCTTACGGCAGAGGAGTGGAAACCCCCCAAGAGCTGCTCTTTTGGTGATGCTAGATTTTTAGATTTAATATGTCAATAAAGAACTAATTGTTGTAATGAACAGTACAAAATAATTATTCTAATAAAGTTTTAATAAAGTGTTTTTTGCTTTGACTCCTGTCTTTATTTGTACAGTGGTGCTTTTTTATTTGGTCCATGTGTGGTGTTGGTTTTATTGTTTATGCTTCTTTGCTGTTTGGTTTATCAGTTTTTGTCAGTGTCTTGCTGAGCCTTTGCGATTTGGTTTGGGAGTGTCTGTCTTGCTTTGTCAGTGTCTCACTTAGTCTTAAATTTTAGATTTTGCAGCAGTAGGAAATCACTCTGTAGGAGGTATTTAAATATTAAAAGTATAGCCATAAAAAAGTTTATCCTAGGAAGCAATTGTTTTCTGCTGCACCAGATGTAATATTTTTTTCATATTTATATCCTGTAGGTACCCTATCAGCTCTCTCCACCACTGGTCGGCTCCCCTCATGAAGTTTAAGTACCTGCAGGGCCAGTGCCTTTGGTACCCACCATTTACTGTCCTTTGTAAAGCAATTATTGTCTCTTTCCTCTGCCCCGCTATTTTTAATTATCTCCAACTCCTCTGGCAGAAAACACATTTTCTCTGGCAGAGCTTGAGTCACTGGGAGGAAAGAAAGGATTTTACATACCTCGGGCAGCAGTGCCGCTTCTCAAGCTTCTTCATCTGCTAGTCGATTGCGTATCACCTCCTCCAAATATCCTGCTTGATGTCCCCTGACATATACTATAGCCATCTTCTTTGGTAAATTCACCACCTCCAATAGGTGAGTAATTAAACCCTAATGTTTTTCCTCTGCAAGTTGATAAATACTTTTCCTCCCACAGCTTTCCAAATGCATGAGTAACCCCATATGCATATTTGGAATCTGTAAATATGTTTACCATTTTTCCTTGATATAATTCACAGGCTAGAAGGCATACAGTTCTGCGGTCTGTGCTGACCATGCAGAAGGTAGCATCCCTCCTTCCTGCAGTTCTCTTCCGTGTATTATAGCATACCCTGTAGCTCATTTTCCTTCTATTACTCTTAAGATCCGTCAATAAACACATTTATCCCATTTGGCCAGGAGGTATCCCGCAGTTCTTCCCGAGCTTGGGTCTGAAGGTCTATTACTTGAACACAGTAATGAATTTCCGCCAGGTCCCCTCTCTTAGGACCAGTTAAATAGGAGGCCAGGTTAAACCCTTCCCCGCTTCTTAATTCTAAATCTTCCTTTTCCATTAAACAAGTTTCATATTGTGGTAACATAGCACTGTTCATCCATTTAGAAGCTCTCTCAGTTAACAAAACCTTAATATGATGCAAAACTTTAACAATGAGAGATCCTCCTGCAGTCAGTGTTTGGGCCTCAGTTCATCAGGGCCGTGGCTGAGGAGCTTTGCAAACAATGGGGCCACCCTCTGGCCACTGGATCGAACAGCTTGGAAAAATAGGCTACTGGTCCTCAACTACCCCCTGTATACTTGCACTAGAATTCCTTTAGCATATCTCTGTTTAACATCTGCCTATAATTCAAATTATTTTTCCCGATCTGGAAGGGCTAAGGCTAGAGCTTCAGTTAACCTGCTTTTTAATACTTTAAAGCTTTGCTTCCCCCTTCGGTGTGTATATTAAAACATGGGGGCTGTCTTGTGTTGAAAGATCATACAGGGGTCTGGCTAAAATGGAAGTCTTCAATCCATGTTCTGCAAAACCCTATTAATCCTAAAAACTGTCACAGCTCCTTTTTGTTCCTGGGTAAATGCACTCCTAAAAGTCCTTGGACCCTTTCTGGATCAACACACCGCAAGCCTTCAGTCAAAGTCAGTCCCAAATATTTAGCCACCTTCTCCACCATTTGTGCCTTTTTCTTGGATACTCTAAGCCATTTTTTCATCCCATTTGCTGGCACACGCAGAGCTGTTTGGTTTTTGTGTGGGTTTGTTTGTTTGTTTTTTAAATAAAGGCACCGGGAGCGCCTCTTTGTTAAGCCGAGCTCTGGAGTAGCCTGCGGCCTGCCCTGGTCTGGCTGGAGCGGCAGCGAGGTCCACCGGTGTCCGGCTGGGAAGGAGATGAGACGGGCCCGGGATCCTGACGGGCAAGAGGTGGCACAGGCACGACAGCGGGGGGGCAGAGCGGAGACCGCCGCAGGGCAGGGTGCGGGGGGGGGGCAGAGCGGAGACAGC
>JAVSBS010016644.1:0-29156 GCA_033124195.1 Coracias cyanogaster
CAATCACCTCCCTACTTCTGCTGGTCACACTATTTCTAATACAAGCCAGGATGCCATTGGCTTTCTTGGCCATCTGGCCATATTCAGCTGCTTGTCAGTTAGAACCCCCAGGTCCTTTTCTGCCAGGCAGCTTTCTAGCCACACTTCCCCAAGCCTGTAGTGTTGCACAGGGTTGTTGTGGCCCAAGTGCAGGGGCCAACTATAGCAGCCAACTATCTTCAAAGTTATTTTAAAATTATTTACTGCACAAATCACTTTGCAGGCTATCACTTCATTTCTTCCAGGTAACTGCTAAAAATATTAAGGACAAGGTGGCTGTCAGTCGTCAGATGGCCACTCATAATTTCGGTCCTATCTCTAGATGCGCATGTCCTGCATCAACTGGCAGCGAGAAAAAGTCACAAATTTCACAGAGGTAAAGTGTGCAAAGATGAACACAAAAGGGAAAAAGAATCAGTGGGATATGATAGGATTGGAACAGACAACTGAAAGCATAATTTTGGTGCAAAGAATAAACAACATACAATGAGAAGTGCTACTGGTGAACCCTGAACACTTTTCCCCACTTAACGGCTTTATCATAGCCATACCTATATTGCTCTAGCTCCCATTATGTGCATGCATACTTAATTACGATGAGGTTTTTTAGGGCTTAGAGGGCGGAAGCATTCATCTGACCAATCACAGACAGAGGTGAAGGCTCCTATTAACATCTTATTTCCTTTAAGTGATTTTCCACACGGTTAAGCCTAGATCTAATATCCATATTGCTACTTTGCTCGTTCTTCATGTTCCAGCTTATTCTACTCATCTGATACACACTTATTACACCGGTATCATGTCATCTGCTTCTGCAGATGATATTGTGCATACACCTCACAGCATCTTGCCTCTCTGTGTGGATGACCACAACTGTTAGCAAGACTAGGAAGAAAAGAAAGTCCAGTGCTGACACAACTGAACAGCAGTGTTTCATTCTTAAGAAACTTGATTAGTTTTATCCTTGTTTCAGCCCTATTTTAGCTTAGAGACTTCAACAAGGTACTGAGTGTTTTAGCAGATGCCGTTTATGAGCTACGCCTGGTCCTTTGCCAAGTCAGGCACCAGCAGAAGTCCCAGGCAGCCCTCTGCCAGGCTGCTCAGGCCTTGCAGCCACAGGCCTCCCGGCTAACAGTTCCCCTGGGCTCCAGCTCCTCGGGCTGAGCAGGCCGGGACAGGCTCCGGACGGATCCAGCAGATTTCGCCCTGCAGCCTGACTCGCCCTGCCTCAGCCTCCCGTTCAGGAGGGCTACTCAGTGACGGCCCCGCGCCTCACAGCCCTGCGCGGCCTTCCCGAACCTCTGCGCTTCAGCGCCTTCGAGGACACGGCTCACAGGCTTACGAGCACGGGCCCCTTCCTCCTCCGCGGCCGCCTCGGCCCCGCTCCGCCGCACTCACGCGTTCCCCACGTGGATGCGCGGCACCACCTCGTTGCTGTGCGCGCTCGGGAGGCTGTAGCAGCCGCTCCCATTAGCCAGAAGGTCGTTCAGCTCCTCCACCGAGATCTGGTAATCGGACATGGCCGGACCCGAGCCGATCCCCGCCGGCCAGCCACAGGGCCCCCTGGCGCAGCGGCTCGACCCCGCCCCGCCCTGCCCGCCGCCCAATAGGCGGAGTCGCGTCAGCGGCTTCCTCCGGCGACCCCCGGCAGGGCCGGGTCCGCGGCAGCGGGGGCAGCGGCCGTGCCGTGCCGTGCCGTGCCGTGCCGTGCCGTGCCGTGCCGTGCCGTGCCGTGCCCCTCGGCCGCAGGCGGTTCCGGACTCGTGCGGAGCGGGGGATGGACGCTGCGGGGCTCACCCTGAAGCTGCTTTTGGTCGGAGACAGCGCCGTGGGGAAATCCAGGTGCGGGCCGTGCGGGCCGTGCGGGCGGGGTGCTCCCGGCCCCGCGCTGAGTTCTCGGTTTATTTCCCCGCAGTCTTCTGCTGAGGTTCACTGATGGTGCGTTTGAGCCGCGCCCGAAACCCACCGTTGGTGAGTCTGGAGTCCGTCCCCCGAGCTGGGGACGCGTTCGCTTGTTTTCGCTTGGGCCTCGTTGGCGAGGACCCGCGATCCTGGGAAGGCCCGTGGGGTGAGGGGGCCGGCGGCCAGCGCGGGTATTTGCCCGTTCCTTCTGACGAGCCTTCCCTTCTTCTTGCGTCATAGGTGTTGATTTTAAAGTGAAGAAAATAGTTGTAGACGGCCATGCAGTACAGCTTGCAATATGGGTAGGTTTTGTTCCAGAGAGATACGGATACGTTTTGTTCTCGACAGATGTGAGAACTTTCAAGAGCTGCTTTTTGTGGGTTTTTTTCCCTTTCCCCCTCGCCTCGCTGAAGTCTTTTGCATGTTGAGATTATGCAAATGCATATAACGTCTTTTATGATCGTACAACAGTAGTTGCAGACGAGGTTATTTCAAAACACTGATAAATGGTTCGTTGCTTTGGCGTTGGGATTTCCTTCAATTCTAAGTAGAGATTTTGACTTCTCTTTCCTGCACTTACACAACTGGATTTCTCAGACCCTCTGTGAAGTGTTAGACTTGTGAAGATGGAACCTTGCAAGAAAGGCAGGTGTTTCATGCATCTGTGACCCAGAAGCACTCCCAGGACAAACAGCGCCTAAGTCAACTGCAGAAAAGTGATGTTCTGGGTGATGAGTTGCATGATTTCCTGCAGTGGCTCTGTGTGTGTACTGTACCAGAAACAGCCCAGTTGCTGTATTTTGGTTAAAATAATGGGGGAGGTAGGGGGGAATATACTTAGTCCTGAACTATTTAAATGTTTGTTCAGATTTACTAGGAGACTTGAGCATTTGTCCTGAACTTCCTGATGCTATCTTTCCAGCACCTGCAAACCAGGAAATCACATTGCAGAGGTGTGATCAGGATTATTTATAATATTAAATTACCACATTTGTCCTCCTAAATGGAATGAAAGAGCCCTAGAAGGAAGAGATTTTATATGTATTGTTGTAGGTATTTGAGAAAGAACATGTCATTACTGTTTAAGTAATTGGGAATGTTGGACAGAGCACAGATGTGCCTTGGAGTGGCATTAACAAAAGTAATATAAATGCCAAATTTGAATTATTTTTTTGTTTTCAAGCACACTGTGTACAGGATGCAGAGTAAGAGTGATAGAGTCACACTTGCTCTAGTCGGTGAGGATATGTATAGGCTGTACTCTGACCATGCTGCGCGTGAAGTGGAAGCTTTGCTGAGAGCAACCAAGATATGTTTGCCCTAATAATCACACAGAGGTGTGTCCTTGCTGTGAAATCAAAAGCAAGGCCAGGACTTGTACAAGTTGTATAATTGGAAAAGGCACTTTTACAGCAGTCTGTAACAGCATCAGGAAAAACTGCTAATTGGGGGTGTGTGTGTGTGTAACCCCCATGATGTTTTATGATGTTTAATAAAAACTTCCAATGCATGTACAATGCACCAAGGCCAAAAAGAGGCTTCTGCTGTAGTGTCCATGTGTGCCTAGATACCTAAAAGTACAATCTCATTTGTAATGATGTCCCAAATTAAGTATCTATATTGCTAATTTTAGTTTATTCTTTTAACAAAGAATATTGTAATCTGTCTATTGTAATCTCCACATAAATTGAAATACATTTTTTGGTAAAAATAATACTTATGTAAATCGTTTGCCTCATTGTTTGCTCTGAGGATTTTTGAATTTCGTGTTGTACTTAGGAGCTATTTCAAAGATTCTTGAGAATGTGTGACATATTGCAGTGATAATTGAATGAAATTACTGATTTTAAATATATTATCTGCTTAGAGTCTTTGAAAACTTGAAATAGTTCTTTTTAACTGGATTCGCCTTTCCTGCTGTGGAAGAGCAAAGGGAAATTTTTGGAACCAGTATGTCTCCTTTCCATCAGTGTCTCTCACTGGAAAACCAGTTATTCCTTCCCCGATTCAGTTCAGCTGATTATTGCTGTGCTTATTGCTTTGCTTTAACATTCAGTCAAGTCCTTTCCATGCTTTCCCCTGACCCATTTTCTGTTGCTACAGTTAATCTTTTCTGACTGCTTTCCTCATTCTGTTCTCTTACGGTTTCACATACCTTTACTGGTCAGGAAAAAATTAACTTTATCTGGTGCTGTTTAAAATACCTTTTTTGTTCAAAATCCAAATGTATTTGATTTTGTGTGTGTGATTTGGTTTTGTGTGTTTAGTGTTTTGTTTATTTGTTTGTTTTCTCTGTAGGACACAGCAGGACAGGAGCGGTTCAGAACACTGACTCCCAGTTATTACCGAGGAGCACAAGGGGTTGTTTTAGGTAGGAGGTGTATGGAAGAAAAACATTGTTACAAAAAGTGTGGTCTTTATTACTAACTAAATATGCATGTCTTTACAAAAGGAGATTGTCAGAGAGAATTAGGATCAGAGGAACAATTATGGGGTTTACAACATTACCGCATCATTAGCTCAAACACATTTTTGCTCATACATTTAGCTTATATATTTTTGTATAAAACTACTGGTAGGAAATAATTCTTCTTCAAAACATGTTACACTACAAGCTGTTGAGAGGCTGAATTATTAGCTTTGTAGTTATTTCTTTGGTGAGTTTCTGGTAATAAGGCAAATTGGGTTTTGTGTTGGGGGTTTTTTTTCCCATTATGTTTTTGTTTTGCTTTTTTTCCCAGAAACTATCAATGTGATCATTGTAAGACATGAGGCTTATGGCACAAGCAATGGATGGCTATTCCCTTTCTGTGTGAGAACATAAATTAGAAAAAGAAGGGATTGTAATTCTCTGGGTTTGTGAAGGCTGAACACCTTACTGTACAAAATATTACTTCTGACTGATGCTGCTTTTTAAACCATAGTGATTAAGTGGATGCAGTTACAAAGTTACCAGTGACCAAAAGTCTCTTTTTACTCAGTGTTTGTAGCAGCAGTGCCTGCATGTAGTTCTACATTAAATGAGGTGACTACCTATTTTAAAATACTCTGTGTGGTCCAATTCAGATCTAGTAACAGGTGTAAGACTGGCAAATCTGATTTCCACTCACAGACCTATTGCAGAGATGCTCATGTTCTGTACTCCTTAGTGACTTTGGGTAAGCACAGCCAGTGTGTTCCAGCTATGGGATGAGGATATGGTTGACCTATCTTTCTGTAATTCCCTAATAATGCTTATTTGTTTCAGGGCAGTAGTTAGCTAGTAGGGACTGAGTTCTGCCATAATGAAGTAACAATTGTTCAAGACTCTACAGCTGTAAAGTTCCTTTTCCTGTTACCAGTGTATGATGTTACAAGAAAAGACACTTTCGCAGGACTAGAGAGCTGGCTGAATGAGCTGGAAATGTATACCACCAAAAGCAACACTGTGAAGATGTTAGTCGGCAATAAAACCGATAAGGTCAGTTCAGACATGCATTCTCTTACACTCTTTCACAGATTACTCGGTCATGATAGAATATGAATATGAGATAGGTGCTAAAGCCAACCCACCTGTTGTGTGAGGAGGTGATATGCTCTTACTGTCATTTTAGAAGCAGATCTTGTTAAAGATTTTAATAGAAGCTCTACTGGAGAGATGCAATTGATGAGATTCTCTTAAGACAGTGAGAGGTTCTGTCTAAAAACTGCTGTATACCATTGAAGCTAACCGCAGCTCAGCAGCACAACTGCTGCTTTCTTTTTGACCAGACTGTGTTTTGGACAGGTGGTACAGAAGAATTCAGCTCTTCAGATGGCTATAGAGTATGCATCTGTGTGAGTGTGATGTGCACTGGTTGCTGTATGTTTCTGGGGTGTTTTGACATATCTCAGATGTACATTGCATAGTGAGACATTTCACTTTTGCTTTACTGGAAGAAGTTTCTAGTGTGGCTATCCTGAACTAGGTTCTCTTCTGCCCCCTTCCAAATCTGTCAGTCTTCAGATACTTTGATATGTCTTTTCAGCTATTTGACTACTGAAACCTCCTTTCTGGCATAGGTCTTGCTCCTAGTTGATTTGAAAGATTCCACATTCATTTCCTACTGATATTGCTGTTGCTCAGTTTGACCTTTTAACTTCCTGCCTAGCCGTAAGCTGTTTGTAGAGTGGGAAAATCCAGTTGCTGATTACCACCTGGTTTTAGAGATTTTTTTTTTTTTTTTCTTCTTTTCAGCAAAGCTTCACAGTGATGTTTTTCCAGGGCCTTCCTGAAAGTGGCAAGTGTAGCTTATTTTAGTCATGTTCTTCATTCTCTGCAGCCTGATCGTGAAGTAGAGAGAAAAGAAGGACTCCAGTTTGCTAGGAAACGGTCACTGCTTTTTATAGGTATGTAACTCTGTGTCAGAAACTTGTCTATTAATGTCTAAGTGTGAATGAAGTGTACAATTGTATTTCAGGTTGATAGGTTTACTTTTTTTTTAAAGCACATAATTAACATGGGTTCCTTTTGCTGCATTAATTAATATGCATGAATGTAGGTTTTAACTTTTTTCAGAGATGCTCTGCATTGACTGCAGTTGGAAGTACTTTTCTCTGAAAGATTTACTTCATATATTGTGTAGGCATAATTAAAAACTGCTAGTTTCAAGAGTATATAAATTCAGGGCCCAGAATGCAATTTTTTTTCTTGACCGATGTCAGCAAGGACCTTGGGTAATCTCTTTGTTTCCAAGTTTCTGCTGCAGCTACATAAAAGACTATTCTTAGACCAACAATGAAATACACAATGTGAGGATATAAAGATTGGGAACATAGTGTGGTGTATGGTGAGGGTTTTTCTGTTCTTGTGTTTTGTGGTTTTTTTTTTTTTAAAGTACTTCTACGTAAAGCTTCTGGATTTCCAGAAGGAACTAGAACAAATGCATAGGGAAAAGCATGTAATTCCCTCTGCATTCTTTGTTTCCCATCTCAGTTGTGGAATAATTTATCTTGTAGATTTACTATTGCAACTTGAGAACAATTTATGTTTCTCCATTATGGAGAGAATGGGGAGCTGTGGAATTTTTTTTAGGTGGAAAAATGAGATGCTTCAAACTGGAATGCGTTTCTGCTTATCATATTCAACTTAAGTGTGCCTTTAAGGGAGAAAGGAGAGGAGGTTCACTCATTTTTAAAGTTGTATCTTCTCTGTGGTCCCAGAACTTTTTACAGAGTGGAATGCTCCCTGCAAGTAAGATAAAATACTTTTCCTTCCCCACTGCTTTCTTTCTCCATCACCAGAGACCAGTGCCAAGACACAGGATGGAGTGCAACATGCTTTTGAGGAACTAGTCATAAAGATCCTGCAGACACCAGGTCTTTGGGATAAAAGCACAGAGAAGTGTGGAGTCCAGCTAAAGGAATCTTCAGCACAGCAGGATAAAAGCTTATGTGGTGCATACTGCCCACTTTAAGTCTACAGGTGCCTGTTCTGTCTGAATGGACCTTTTTAAAAAGAAAAAAAAGAGGGGGGGGGGGGGGCATTCCACGCAGTGGTCTGTGCCTTGCAGCGTGTTATCATCATTTTCCCATAGCTATTCACAACAGCTGTTCTGTTGCTGCTTTCTTTCCACATACAGTTATGCTTTTAGATTTCCGCAAGTGAGATTACCTCAAGTGGTGCCTGTAGTTGTGAATGCTATAAAAGAGTAAAGTTATCTAGGCAGAAGTCTGGCTTAAGACAGAACTGTGCAGGGAATGGATTACAGCAATGAGCAGTGATAAAGGTACAGCCTTTAACAAGCTGTTACTGAAGTGCTGACCAAAGCCAACACCTGATTAGAGGATTCACTGAAATGCTGTGGAGGGGATGGGTGCATATGGGGGTAGATGAGTTGGACCATAGGTATACAATGCTCCCTCCCTCCCTCTATATACACACACTACAACTATACATAACTATATACACACACACACACATATATGCCCCTTACAAATATAATTAGCCAGAAAATGTTTTCAGATGTATTCATTTTTGTTTATAGCTCAAATAGAGGTAAGCAGAACAGGAAAATAATGAACATCACTATGGAAAACCAAGTTATTTTGAAGAGGCTTGTTGACTGCAAGCCTACCAATGAGCAAAAGAACACTGAGACGGCTTGGCAGGGGTGTACTTTAGGTTTTTTTTGTATGAATACTCTTTTATTATCACTTCAAACTAAGTAAGTCTTGTTGAGATGTTTAAAATTGTAGCTATTTAATTAACTGTGTATTGAACTAGGAAAAAAGTATACCTTAGTTTGAAAGTACTTCAGCTTCCTTTAAGCATCCTCTTCTGGAGCTGCTAGGTGCTGGTGTCAAGGTGGTATCCCCTTAGGTGGCATTTGCAAGAATGCCTTGTAGGAAAGAGCTTCTTAAAAGTCCTATTTTAAATCATATGCACTTATTTTCAGGTAGGCTAAAAAAAAAGCCTCTGGTTTATGAGCTTGCTAGTCACAGGTATATCGCATTATTCAACATTTGTCCTGTGTCAGTAGGAAGAGACTGGGGAAGTGGGCATAAGCTATGGAAGAACAGACTAATACCTGTGTGAGATAATTTGGAGGCACTGAGAAATGTAGGATGGACTTCAGGGGAAAAAAAAAAATAAAAAAATCACACAACTACCCACCTCTCCGTCACTAAAATAGCTCCAACTTGTATCACTGGTCTAGTTTTAATGCCTAGTTGGAAAGGATTTGCCAATAATGATCCTGAGTGAAGGGAAACATGTTTTGCCAGCCTGACAGTTGAACTTTTGAGTAACTGATGTGGTGTAAGCCCACTCCAAAAGGCATCCCTCCCACCTAGCTGAAATAACTTATACTGGTTTCTGAAGAGTATCTTGTTCAGATGCTGTAATTCCAGCCGCAGAATCCATAGCAGAAGGATGAAAATTCCAGCTGGTTAGTGTCCTAGCACTACTTAGATGCTTTGGAAGTATGGGCCCTCTTTAAAGTTTTACTGTACAAAATGTACTATTTATAGTCTAAAAGTCACTCCAAGCTTTTACTGTTTAGTCTTGCGTATTCACTTTTAAACAATAGCTGCTAACTGAGATTGATGCAGGAAGGCAGTGTCAGCTTCTGACTTTTAGTTTTTCTCATAGTCTTTACGTGTTACCTCCTAGATAGACTAGCAGTTTTGAAGTGAATTTGACATTTCCCTTTTCTAACATATATTTACAAGACATTTTTATACAATCTTTCCCTTAAACAGGTAACAAGCTATGACCTAACCCAGCTGACTGGCACCCAAAATGAATCCTTATTTAGTTTCTCTAAGATAGTTTTCAGCTGATTACATGCACTCTGAAGATCTTCTTTTACCAGGACAGTGTCAATTAAATGGCCGTACTGTTCTTCAATGAATGCTGCTGAATTAATAATTTCCTGCTGTTCTTCATCCTGCTGATTAACACAAGAAGATGGTATGAAACAGCATGTCTTTTAAATTACTAGCATTTTAAAGTATAATAGGCACAGCAAGTCATTACTTTGAAAGGAAATTGAATGAGAGCTTCTATCATTAGGAAAGGGTATGTAAGATTTTACAACTGAAATCACAAAGTAGTTTGCCACTGCTGGAATTTGGTAGGCTCTTTCAAAAATGCAAGAGATGTTAGGGGGGGAAAAAAAAAAAACCTGTTACAGAAGGGATGTAAGACAGTGACACTGCATTTTACAGAGTTAGAGTCACTGCCTAACCTAATCCCTGTAAAATCATACTCCTTAAAAACTGAAAAGGAATGCTGGACACACTGTCCCCAAGTTCAGTAATTTTAAGGGCTTACATTAAAAACTAGGAAGTAAGTGAAATTGTTGTGCACAAGTGCAAGTTCAGGTTACCTAAAATAATGACATAATACATGCTCGCTATTTGTTCACATTTACACATCACTAATTTGCAGTTGGTCTAGGTTTGGTCCCTGTAAGACATCCACATGCTACATTTTGTGTGTACTTGATTAACAGCCTGGGTTGGTGTCACTCTGGAGGTATCAGGAACAGGTGGCTACCCTTACCATTTGATGGGCCTGCTCATCAGAAATGTAAAACGATTATTAGTTTAGAGTTCAGTAGTAACTTCCCCTGCTGCAGCCTTGAGAGATGTACACAGATCCACATGGAAGACATGCCCTTTGCTTTGTGTTACAGTGAAGTTTTAAATAGAATTAAAAAAAAAATCTCATTCTGAAGTTCCAGCTGAAGGGCTCTATGTGCACAGGACCCACTTACTGCTCCACTCTGACCCTTGCTGTCATGGATGAGGAGCTTTTCCACATAATAGAAATGCTAGCCCAAATAACTACTTTTATTTCTAAAAAGAAGATATAAAAGTTAGAATACTTACAAGGGGGGCTGAGATTTCTTCTGACATGGGGGATTTTAGGACATGTTTTTTCTTTTCTGGAAGGAGAGGCTTCACAAAGATAACATAAGGCTTAAACTCAGGAGTCCTCAAGTGCTTTACTGCCTGTGAACAGATGATTTTTGTTACACCTTTTTATGTCAACAATCTACTCAAGCTGGGTTCAACAGTTTCAGTAGTATATGCTGTGGTGTGAAGCCCTGTGCACTATACATTTGGCCACAGTAACCTTCTGCTCTTCAGAAGAAAGATTGATGTCAGTGTCCTGGCTATCTTACGAGTGTACTTCCTGGAGCATCATTTAACTGCACATCTGCCTTGCTGTGCGTTGTGATACCAGAAACAAGGACATGGAAAAAGATACTGAGAAAAGTATAAATAAAAAAGTTGGCTTAACAGGCAAGGTTTGCTTTGCTGAACAGGCCACGTGGGAAATTTTAAGCCTGGAATTCATCTAGTATTCCAAGTCTTTCCCTAGCTCAGTTACAAGATCTGAATCAAAATTTCAGATTTAACTCCCAGTATGGAGGGATTAAGAGCAGCTATACTCGAACTGATTACAACACTAGTAACACTTCAGAGGCAATAGGAAGGAATAAGAACCAAAAAACACATCCATGCTCTTAAGGTTTCTCTAAGACTCAAGCAGGCTGGGACAGTGATGCACGTTTCCCTTACAGCAAGGGAAAAATCCCACAGTGAGAACTGATAAAATGTCATCTAGGCTGTATCAAGTAGACATCTAGGACCTGTAGAAAGCGCTGCAGTGTTTAAAGAGCCCTATTCCACTTAACCAGCGGTTAGGCCATCTTTAGAAAAGTTCTGAGAGCATCATTGTTCTTTGCAGGGCATGTAGCCATAAATGGTGAACATCAATTACTCTGACTGGCAGCCTAGCAAGAAATACTTGCTTTCTTTAAAAATAAGCTGCAGAACTTACTTCAGGTACCACATCCACCAAACAAACCTTCTTTTTGGCCATCACGGACCGGATTGCCTCAAGACTTGTACCATACAGGTTTTCTTTGTATTCTCCATGTTCCACAAATCTAAAAAGTCAATACATTTTTAAATACTGTTCACAAAGAATATTTAACTTACAACATTTCCTGAAGTCACAGTAGTCAAATGGGGATGGGGAGGGGCAGGGGAAGAGGGGGCAGAAATCAGGGAAGCAAAAAAAAAGGTTGTTTTTTCTGAATATATTGTTTTCCTTCTGGTTGCTTAGTAGCAATAGCCTTCTTTCATATGTCAGTAATAGTTCTTCAGCACTACTGACAAATAGGGGAAGAGGCTGCATTAATTCAGTTGACTGATGTTCAAGCCTAATAGAAGAAAGAGGATGTTTTCCACAGAAAATAGAACAAAGCAGGTAAGGATATGGACTCCCAATTCTTCTGTTTTCTGGGAGACTAGGCAAAGACCTGTACTTTCAGGAAACAGAGAAAATCCTTCATATCCACAGACTCAGTCTAAAACACACTTTAAATTGGACTTAGGAATAAAACTTGTTACCCATCATATTAAATGGACAATAAGTAGGCCCAACTAAATATCTATTACTTTAGAGACTGACCAATCATACTGCTTAAAATATGCAGGCTTAAATTCCAACTTAATTCCCCCTACTAGTTCTACGTTTTCTAAATTGCTTGTTGCTAAATTTGAGTTCATGCAAACAGTCCAGACTGAATAAAGAGCTTCTTACTTGGAAAGCTGAACCCTTCTAATACTGCTAGCCCAACTTTACACCCGATTTTGGTGTTCATATGATGTGAGATATAAATAGCAATATTTTTGAAATACAGTCAATTATGCCAGTATTTTAATATTAACTCACTTGTTTTGCTGCACATCTGTCTCAAATGATTGCTTAGAGACAAAATTGTATTCTACCCCCTCTTTCTCATGACTTTTCTTCGACCTGGTTGTATCTAGAAGAGAACGGAAGTAAGACTTGGGAGACAAACCAGCCTTTGCAAACAAGTGTATTTTCTCTGTTTAGTTCCACTCACATTTTCATGACCTCAGAAAAGGTAGTTACACACTGGCAAATTCAAATTAGCATAAAACAGAAATCAAACACTACATTTGTTTTAAACTCAGTCTCAAAAATTGTAAGACCAAAAGTCAAGTTTTGCTCCCAAGCATGCTAAAACTAACACAAAAATTAGGAGGCATACTTCTTACACCTAGTAGAAGCAGTAGAATATATTCTATGGAAAACAGTATCTCTTAACTGTTTGGAATATTGGACTCATTTTCTTTGAAAATTAGAAAATTAAAATAGGAAATATATAAAGTCCTATTACGTTGCCTCTGAATTTACAGTAAGAATATCCCTGACTTTTCTCCCATGCTACTGTGAGACTTATGTAATTATGCGTCCCTCTCACCTTTGACATTGTGATTTCTTTTAGTAATTGTTACTACTGTAGGAGAAGGTTTGGTGATCTTTCTACAAATCTATGCCTGGCCTTAAAAGGGATGTCTGCTGTTTTTTAATGTACATATTTAAATTCAAGTAAAAATTACCCATATGAGTTCTACTGCTAACTGAATTCTGCCTGACAGATGTTTATTGAAAGTCTTAAATAACATATAAACAGTGTCCTCAATATTAATTTTGTGGATAGCAAAAGTAGCTTGCTGAGGCATACAAATATTGATGGTTTCTTTTTGTGTGTCTGATATATGTATTTTTTTAGAAAATAATCCAGCAAGAAAATTTCAGTATGACTCTAGCCACAAAACCATCCAGCAGAATCACTGATTTCTCTATAACTGTGACTAGCTTGTTTGAACAGCCAAGATACACCAATCAACAATTTTAAAATATCATTTAAAATCTGACTTGGCTTATTGCTGTCATTTTTTTGTTTTTTATTAAACTTTACCTGGTATGATACCCTGAATAAAAATCACATTCAAAACACAATGTTTTGGCTGAATCTTAAGATACTAGGTTTTTCCACACTAGTTATTTTGCAATTTACAATCTTTTTTCTTCCTACATGCAGTTTCTCTCTCTTTTTTTTTTTTAAACAGACACTGAGAAAATGCAATCTGTTTACTTGGGAAAACAATTTAAAAAAATAACTGAGTTGACAAAATTCCAAAGTGCCTATGTGCCAAGTTATGTAGCGATCTATTCAGCTATTAAAAGCAAAACATTGTATAGTACGAGAAAATATAATTTTAAGTACTTCTGAAATATGCATATAATCAACAGTCAAAATACATATGACCATTCATTAGTGCAGCTAGCACTACACTGTTAGACAGCATTTAAAGAATAAATTAGCGACACAAAGTCTGTAAATTTTACTCACGTGGAACTGCAACACCATACTCCTGTGGGTTCTCTGACACCATCTTCTGCTTGAGCTCACTTAATTTGGCCCCCAAACAACCTAATAAAATAGAACTGACAGATTTGTGTGGAATCAAAATACTACAAAAAAAAAAAAAATCACACAGGAGTGTGCTTGAAGAAACCTGTCCGTGAGACACCTCATAACCCACCACATTCTGCTTTGAAGAACATGAGGAACAAACTGAAACCTTGAACAGCTGTTGGACAAACATTTGTCAGGCACTAAGTCAGAAAATCTGTAATCTTAGCAGTCAGTTTTATGAGATACCCTTGATTTCTAGGGCATCCTGGGAAACTGGCTTAAAATAAAGTTAAGTACACTGAATTACAATTGCATGCAAAATTTTGTTAGGCAATTCTAACATCTACCTTTTAATAAACTGTTCTGACAGCATAAGTATGCACATTTTGAGTGAGAACCAATGGAAAGAGAAGCAGAAAAATGTGAAATAGTTCTGCATCATTATTTTTAGAAGGATGTGGCGAGTTTGGTTAGTTTTATTTCTTTCACATTATTTAAAAAACAAACTTCTGACCAAAACCAGAAAAAGAAAAGAAAGAGCACAAGAACCACAAAGACCTAAGCCAAACATCTGAAGGAAGCCTCTTGGGGTTCAGGTGGTAAGGGAAAAAATTTTGAACTAATTGTGTATCTCACCAATCAAAACCACCAGCCTCTGCTGTTCGCCAGGCTGCTGCTGGTATTTTGTGACTTCTTCGTATGTTAGGCATTCTGCTGCATCTGCCTGCTCTGCTTGCTTTCCTTGATTCAGATTGTTTTCCTTCTCTTTACGACTTAATCTAAAGCTCCTGCGTAAGCCAGCTGTAGACAAAAAAAAACCCATGTCTCCACTTACCTACATTTTCAAGCTTGTTCAGCTAGAAATTATTCTGTCTTTGAATACGAGTTTTATAATCAAATCAGGGCACATATGCTGATCTTACCGATGAAAAATTTGCATGTCAGGTAGAAAACCAGCCACCCAATCTATAATAAAAAAACCCCTCATATCACCTTGAGTTGCCAAGTGTTGGTTAGGCCAAAGTCCAATTATGCCTCTGCACAGACAGAATCTAGTTCACAGACCAATGGGAAATTAATGTAAATGAGACAGTTTTTCTTTTTTAATGCGGGGGTGGTTTTTTTTGTTTGGGTGGAGGGAGGTGTTAGGGAAGAAAGGGATTTTGGTTTCTCACCTATGTATTGTCCGTTGAAATATCCTTCGCAGTCACAGTCTTCTGTAAATTAGAAGCAGAGTGGGGTGGGAGGGGTTGGGGGGAGTGGGACAAGGAGTAAAGGCACAGGGAAAGTGAGACAGGGAGAGGAGAGGAGGGAGATATCTTAAATAGTGCCTGCAATATGCGTCTGGCTCATTGTTGAGGGAAGGTGAAGTTTCATATCCTGCATTATATGCAGGCCCTTATCTAACACAAATATTAATGATACAAAAAAAAAAAAAGTATGTGCCTTGGCTAGTAATGTATTTAAAAAAAAAAATCCTTGATGTCAATACTGCACAAGATAATTTTACATCTTGGTATTTATGGTTCCCAGAATTTATTCATTATATTTGATCCGTGCTGCTGCTAAAATATTCAGACTTAAATAAAAAAGAAAAAAAAATGCTGTTTGCAGTTTCAACGTATGACACTATAAATGTGTACATGTAAGAATATTGCCTCTTCTGACATTTCAATACCATCTGGGCTTGAAAAAAGGAATCAGAGACAACTGAAATACGATCTCTAAACACGGTCACTTTAACTAAAGTCACCATTGCTTATTAATTCTTTAAAGATCTGATACTTTTGCCATATACATGTAAAATAATATACAAGTCTATGTTAAAAAACCCAACCTACCCATCCTCAAACTACAACCATCCCTAAAGTCCCTAAAAGCATGCAAAATAAAACCACTATACTTAGCTGCAAAATTCTATACTACAATCCTAAGATACTTCCTAGAAGGCAGCTACCTGTCTTGTTAAAATTTATGCACCACTGCCTTGCTCTGCAACATCCACAGAACTCTAATCATTTTAAGAAGGCTGCATGGGGTTCTGAGACAAGCCTAAGCATAGACAAAAATATATGCATCTTAGACCTCTTAACAAAATGCACCAATCCAGAGAGAGCTTTGTTTAATGAATAGTTGCATGCAGGCATGTAATCAAGCTATGCCAATATATACTCCTAAAACATTATGCCTATGTTAACAGAAGATACTAGTAGCAATATATGCCTATCCATAGCTAAGATCAGAGCTATCTTCCCTTGAAGGTAGGCTCTAGTTTCACACTCATGCTTTAATAGGGTATACCAGTCAAGGCCAGCTTATTATAGAGCATGATTAGTACTTTCACTGAAGTTGATGGAATACTGATACTTGGAATATTCTTCTCAAGGAGCATGTATAATATGAAAAAATTTACAGCGTGCAGAATTCAACACAAAATACCTGTTATTTGGAAAGGCGTGTGGTATAGTGACATAAACTGCATTAACTCTGTTGCTCATAATGAAAATAACACAGAAAACAGTCCAAACAAACAGTGAAGAAAAATCAATTAGGATCGATACAGGTGCTCTAAAATGTTAAACCCCAATTTTTTTTTTAATACCAGATATGAAGACTGCATTTAACTTGCAACTCTTTCAACATCGTGCAGAAACCTACAGAACATGTAAGCGCATATCAGAAGACAAGTTTATTCTCTTTAATTGGGAGTAAATTTGGAAGTGATTACCCAAGTCATCAATCAATTAGTTTAATTAAATCAGGAAGAAACTGTGGTAGGAACAAGCTATGTCTACTGTTCCCTTTGCTTGTGGGCTTAGCAAGTATTTCCGAAAATGCATTGGTTGTTTATATTCAGACAAAAAATTGAGTTAGAAGAGCACCTACCTTTATCAGAAGACTGATCATCTGTAGTTAGCATGAAAGGCAGAGTTGGCATGGTATTAAAAGACTGGCAAACGATTGAGTAAAATTAGAGGGAATGGAAAGGAAGGTTCTTCTGGTCTAATTTGCTTAACAGGCTTTTCTATCTTAAAAAAAAATAATGCAGTAGCGTACCCTTAGCAAATGATTAAAGACTTTCTTGCAAAAAAATAGTATTATAACCAGTTACTCAGCTTACTTGTCTCAAGAACATCTGAGGAAACACCTAAGTAGCAATCCTAATTACGTGCCTCCTAACAATGGATGTAATAGAAACTGATTTGGAAAAGTTTCAGCTAAATTAGTAATACTATTTTATAACTTCTGACCATGGGTCAAACATGAGGCTTCAGAGCTATAAACAAGAATCACTTTCAAGTCTACTAACACCAGCTCTGTAGCACTAAATGCAGATGGTGTTGCCAGCTCCAGTGACTTTTATCTTCCTTAAAGCTACAGTTCATTTTCATATGAGCTTAGAGTCATTTCATGTACTCATGTAAGAATTTCAAGAAGTGTGCATAGGGTTACTTTTGCAGCTTTCAAGTTTCAAACTGTAGAAAAAATGTGACGCTAGCAAATTTTAAGGCATCTGAACAATGCGTAAGGCCTCAAGGAGAAAGACAGGGACAGCCATGTTTTTTGAAAACAACAGGCACTAGCAGCATTGGATAAAGCTTAAACCCAAATCCTCTCATGCGGTAGATTGTATCCATGCAAATCAATCAACAGCAGACTTACACAAAACATTCAAATACATTATTATTAAAATAACAGAAAAATACTGAGAAGTTGGTATCAACTAAGACATCACTGAAAGAACAGAACAGACTCACATAACGGTTTCTTCACAGTTCTGGGATTCCGCAGAGTGCCTATTGTTCTTCTGTAAGTCAATCGTCTAAATAAAAAATAATTTTATTTTAGCCATGCAAGCTCAGAATTATCAAGAATTTATAGCCTGGTACACATATAGCATTAAAAATAGAAGAATAGTGCTTTCCCTTAAAAATAAAAAATGTCTTGATTCAACATTCTAAAAGACTTTAAAACTACGACCATCCCAGATTGCTACTGATACTGAGAAGATTCTAAAACATTTTAGGCTTTCATACATCACAGCACAGAAATCAATAGCACATTACTTTTACAGTATTTTTTTTTTCCTTTTCCCCACCCAATTTTTAGCAAGATTAGAATACTTGTTGTTTTCTTAATTAGGCTGAGAATCCAAATCCTGTCTACCACAATCCTAAAACCACTAACCTAAAAGAACTAAAGAGTAGATAATCTTTGTCTAATACTATCACTGCAGCTACGCACACTTAGGAATTATCCACTGTCTTCCAGATCAGTTTGGAGTTCTCTGTTATCTACTAGTAAACAAAACAAGTTACCTGGCTTGTGTGAAAGTGTAAGAATAAATTATCAAGTAAAACTTCCTGAAGCGTTAGGTTTCTGAACTCCTCATTTCCCAGTCTTGAAATTGCTCCCTTCCCCCAACCCAGCACAAAAAAAACCCAGGACAAAAATCCAACCCCTAAGAAATCCCTCACTATTGGCAAACAAAATAACATTTTCTTCCCAAGTGGTCTGAGGTTTTTTTTGCAACAGAAGATAACATTCATAATAGATTAAATAAGATCCTTGGGAATTTACAGTCATTCAGGGGAAACACACTGAAGCAATTTCTATATTCTTGCATACATCTAAATGTAATTTATAACATCTGGAAACAAAAAAAAGGACTGACAGATAAGCATGGACAGGAAGAGGGATACAGTTGTGCAGGCAGAATCTCCCTAGTATTTCAAAGCAGCATTCATACAACGGAGTGAAGTCCTCTGTTAGAAACCTTGTGCAAATCTTGGGAGGCCACCAATAGAATCAGACCTGTTCAATTCTTAGACATCCTACCTTCGTAGCACCTACAATCCAAAGATGACACATCCAGTAATCTGGAGTAGAAATCACACAATAGGACCAGCTGCCTAAATCAGATTCCTTAATACAAGACTTCAGTACTGTAAATGTTAAGACTTGAGGGATATTTTTGCTCTAGAACGTACACGTAACTTGTGAGAACAGAGAAACTTCAAGCTCTAGCATGTATCCAGGTCCAAGATAAATACTCTTAGGAGCCAGAAGAAAGATTTGATACACTTTTTTTTTTTACTTCTACTACATGCATAAATTCAAAATTGTTACAATAAATTAGCAATTCCTGTTATACTACAGAAGTACAAGTCTGTGACATACGGCATCTCCATAAGCCAAGAGGGTCGAGAGACTGATATTCCACATTTCGTTTCATTTCATACGTGTTTATTTAGCAAGTGCTTCTGTCCCCATGCTACAAAACATAAAAGTCAATGACAAACTAGCCAAGGAAAGACAGGAAGTTTATTATCTAACTGGAGAAGATGGAGCTTTAGCACTTTCCTCTAAGCATCTGGTATTCACCCTGGCATGATTCAGTCTTTCATTTCCTGTGGAAAAAGCAGCATAAAATCTGTGTGATGCTACATGTGAAAAAAATAATCTGTAATCTCTATTCACAAACCTTTCTTGGAACTGTTTTGAGGGAATCAAGCCTGCTCTGAGGTTGGTATCTCCAACACGCTTTGCTTGCCACCATGTGGGATCATCTTGGCTTACAACTTCTAGGACATGTCGTCTCTGAAATGGCAGCCCAGCCTCCTGGCAAGGAATGGCTTTGTCTTCTTTGGGATTATAGCAGAAAAGCGCCCTCATAAACACCTTTAAAAGAACATAACACATCCTTTCTTCTTGTCCCGTTGGGAATTTCAAACTACCTTTAAAAGTCTTCCCCAATGCTTACACTGCTAAGTATATATCCTTTATGGTACTCCAAAATACTGAAACCTAGCGAGCTGCACCTGCATTTTGACTTACACAGGATAATAAACTAACTTTCAAGCACATACCCAGTCATTATGTATTGGCATTTTGGAACACAGGACTCAAAGATCAAAGTTGCAAGAACTACAGTTTAGTCTATGTAAATATAAAATGTAACAGAATAAAAAAAGAAGGGGAAGGAGAATACAATAAAAAGGGATTCGTGGCAAAGTTGCCCAATTATAAGGACTGTCCTTAAAATGCTCTCTTAATGCATCAAAATCTACTATTCAACTTTGAATTTGTATCTTACCACTATTTAACACATCATGGTAGAACTACTTTTAAAAGTTATCTGCAGGGTTTTGAGGAAAAATTCAGTAGCTGAGAGCAGGAAAGCAGAAACAGAACTTGACAGAGGAAATCCAAGGGACCAGTAGAACTGTAAGTCACTGTGGATCAAGGATGGCAAATGAAGCACTCGGAGAGGGGTGATGATGTTTGCAGTGGTCTAATGGAGTCAAATGATCAATGGAGGTCCATTTGCAAATACGTGTTTTGACTCAAGCGAGTGGCAAAATGACCGGAGATAATGGACAGATAGCAGCTGTCACGGTAAGACGAGAATGGCAGGAACAACAATTTTAATTGCGTGAACAAAAAGAAGAGGTTAGATTTCAGAAATGCTATGAAAGAACACGTGCCAAGATGATGAAAAAGAGAGAAGTCATGCAAATAATTCTACTCTTGTAAAATGTGTACTCCATTTTACAAGAAATGGCTCTACTATCTTTTAGTTCAATTATGAGTCTGTGACACTCCTCACTGAAACAGCAGGAATCTTATATTTACAAAGACGCCAGAGTTGTGCAAATAAGAAAATGTATGCTTCAGTATTTTGCCAAGTTGTGTACCTTGCTGTCTTTTAGGCAATCTTCTTCTTTCATGGCTGGAATTACTTTTAATGTTATTGTTCCCTGGGACTGAGCCTGAGAAAGAGAAATTTTTCACTTTAAAAGCAGGACAAAGATAAAATGCAGACTATTCAAGTTCCAGTTTAGGACCGAGTGTCTGTTTCTTCTCAGAACGTTAACAGACCAAGCTAATCCACTCTGTAACTTCCTTGCAGAGAATATTAATGATGTGCTATAAATCCTCTACAACAGTGTCCATCCATGGAGGCATCCACAGTAACTACGTGGCTAGAACACATTAAGACCTGCACTAAAAATGCCTGCATTTTCTTCTAGCAACTGCATTAATTTCAGAATTAAAGTTCACAGGGCACAAAATACTCCTGTGGCTTTTAGCACAATACTTATGTTTTTGCAGACTAACCATTTTAAAGCACTCCTTTGAAAAAATATTGCTGTAACCAGTGGCTAACTGGTTAGGGTGAAATCTAAACATCTACTTTCACTCTAAAAATATTTGTGACTATATTCAATTATTAGTTATAGTAAATTGAAAAGCACTTCTGGGTGTCCTGGAAATCCAGACTAGGTTTATCTGATCTATTTTAGATGCCTTATTTTGGATGTAACTTAGTACAGATCAGCAGTTTCTGAAGCCAAAAGGGGAAGACTAATCCACTGGGAGAAGAAAAAGTCTTAATGTGACAACAAGGAGAGATTGCACCTTTTAGATCTATACATATTTTAAACTCACGGTTACATTTCATTATCTATTGTAATTACTAGATCAGATCACCCAACATAAAAGATCTTGAAATGAAAAATCAGCGCGGACCAAAATTTGACTTATTTCTTCCGGTCGTTTGTGAAGCACAGTAATACCATTGACTTCTCTTAGTTCATCTCCGACATGGACAAGACCTGCAAGTAAATTAAAGTAAGTCTACAGACTGGAAAGCACCACTCCTCTTATGTCCAACCCAAGTCAACAGCACATACTCTCCCTTATCTTAATGGATTTCCTACCAGAGCCAAATGCCTTTGTTAGCAATGTCCTCTTAAGTCTCCCAACCTTATACTTTTTTTTTTTTTTTTTTTTTCTCCTTCCCCTGCAGCATAGCTTCACAGGAGGCCAGTGTGGAGACAGAAAACATATGGGAAGATACTCTGGAAAAATCACTGCCTCTGTATTTGGATCAGCACTAAGAATGCAAAACTGGAATAGTTTCAGGAGAATGATCAAATCTTTCAGAGTGAGGAGATATGCTGCTGACTATAAAGGCAGGAATGACATGGCTGTCAACTGACAGATCAACACTACACAGTCCCAGAAAGAATGGTGAACTAATTTCTTTTAAACACGGCATGAAGAGGCCCTTACAAGTTTTAGGTCTGTTTATCCAGTTCAGTAAGAAACTATATACTCGTATTATATAACTACTCCTAACCAACACAAAAGAATTTCTGAGTAAATCAAATAGAAAACAACACATGATACCCTGAATAAACCAAGATACTGGATTAAAGGCAAAAAAAAATTCTTTTCCCTCTTCTAAAGCTTAGACCTACTTCTCCCATCTCTGTTGGCATTTTTTCCTAGTGGCCATTTTAGAGAAAAACATACCTAATTAAAATAATAGATTATTGAAGAAATACAGAAATGCTAAATGCACATTCTAGTCATTTCACATTCCATTTATCAGATTACACTTATAAGAAGAATTATAAAGAAGAAAGCTGGAATTAGGTAGTATTTTTTCATCACAGTAATTCATTAACTTTGGGACTGCATTACTTATACAAATAGAAGTGCATGAGGCTTGGAGTGCATAAATATAGAAGGCAAATTCATCTTATTTAATAAAATCTAGATGATAACCTTCTAAAAAATGGAAAGTCAAATACTGCAGGAATTAACCCTGTAGATCCTTAAGGCATGCTAAATGATAGCCTACACACAGAAGTCTCTCTTGCTGCTAGACACCAGAAATTGTCAAGTGAACTTAGCATGTAAGCTGCCTTTATAGTCAATAGGGAAGAAAGGCAATTCCAGAACTGACCTATCCCATTCTAAAACTCATTTGGATGATTTGTTTTCCAGCAATGTTCTTCTCTCTCCACTGACTACATACTATTTCAGACTTGACATCTAACAGTTGCCTAATAAGATTTCAATAGGACGCTATCCTTTTTTCTTTTTACAAAATGGTCTACACATATATTAAACATCCATGTCCAAAGGACTGGTTTGGGAACAACTAAGCAACAGATTTAGTTAAGAGGTTACAGCTCTAGGTATATGTATACAGTATGCGTGCGTATGAATAATTTTGGACGTTTTAAAAGTTTAAAAATTCAATTTAAAATCCCCTTTTCTTCAGAAATTTACCACTGCGATCAGCTGCACCACCTCTCATGATCCTTGCTACAATCACAGCTCCTGTGTGCTCATCTCTTCTGATAGTAGCTCCCTGAAACAAAACATACCACCCCCCAAGAAACCATCATAAGAAATTTGCTTAGAATACAGCGAACAGTGAAATAACATGTAAACTACTGTGTCTTTTAAACTAGAATTAATTTGTTCTATAAAATTTTGTCTTCCTCCTTGACAACTGTCACCATTATTCAACTTTTGCCTGCGCCCATGTCATGGGTTTGTGGGAAGGTGCACACACCTTCCTTTCTGCCAACTATGCTGCATGCTTATGCTACCTACATTATTATGGTGATTAAAATCGCTCAAGTGTGCAAAACAATTTCTTACAAGAAGTTTTCTCTCTGTGCCTTCTAAATCTTTATACAATACAGCTGGCACTTTTACATATAAGAAAAAAAGAAAAGCCAAGCGATTTTTTTTGTGTGGTTTTTTTGTTTGGTTTGTTTTTTTTTTTTTTCCCCCTCTCCTTTTTTTCCCTCCTCTACTAGCTCTGCTGGTAATACAAAGCTTTTACCAGGAACTAAGTCACTGCTTGCTTCTACTACCTGTCTTACACATAAAGCACATCAGCGGATTTCCTCCCAGATGCAATTGCTTTTTCTTAGGAAATCAGTTACTCCATTTGTATAAAATTAGTACCTTGTCAATGTTTACATACAGCTATCAAACATACTTTTACCATACATCAGTGACTTTCCTGCAAATTAAGGTATTAATTACTGTCAGCTACAATATGAAAAGAATTAATATGTATAATAAGCATTGTTTCAACATATACAGCCTCCTTAGAGATCTTGCTTCCCACATTAACTGGTGTTACTAACCCTTGCCTATAAAGCATCTCACGCAACTGTGAAGGTGTATTTACCAAAGTTTTCTTTTTCCATGACTGTACTGGCTTCAGAACACTCTTAGTTTTTTTTTCCACACTATTTGACAACATCTTAAAGTACCTCCTCCGTACTCACAATAATGCTTTTGCATTAGAGTTTTATGACTAGGGATGGGTTATCTTATATGTACCAAGGGTTCTTTGTTTTTCACTAGCCGAACAATTTTCACTGATTCCTCATCAAAATCATCATCAAAGTTATCGGGCAGAGGTGGAAGGACTGGGTCAAAGTTCTTCTGTGCTACAGTGTCATGTACTACAAGCATTGCCTGCATAAAGGAAATAGAGTCAGGGGTGTTATTACAGTTTCCAGATCTCAAGTTTTCAACATTACAGCAAACTGAACTGTCCCGCCTCTTCCCCTCCTCATCATAAATCTGCAGAAAGATTTAGCAATTATCTTACTCATCATGTAAAATATATTTTTGTGTATGTTGACATTTAAAGTAAATCCAAGCAATAACAAAGCTCAGTCTAAATAAACTTGCAGAAGGGTTGTGGACTACAAAAACCAAAAAGTTGAGAAATGGTAACCTTTTATTTTCTGCTCCCTCTGAAAATATTAAGAGGAGAGGGAAGACAACATGGTGCATGATGCATGAAAGGCCTACACTGTGTCTTCTCAGTCCCCTTCTCATCCTAAAGCCTGTGCAAGGTATCACAGGGGAATAGAACTACAGTTTGTAGGAGGTTTTTCCTTTCTCTTAAGGACTCTCCAATGTAACTTTTCCATTACAAAACATTCTATTGGAATTCTACAAAGGAATTTCTTCATGGTCTCTGGTGTGTTTTTTACCCTGAGATGTGGTGTTGATAACAGCTGAAGCAGCTCTTTTTCTTCATCATTCGCTGGTGTGGTCTGCAATTCTTCTATTACCTTTAAAATAAAAAAACCCAACACAATAAAAGGAGTCCACCAAACAAGACCATATATTTGCAAGTGAGTATTTCTGGTAACTGCTAACTTCTAGCACAAAATCATAGAATGTTCTAGGCTGGAAGGGACCTCTAGAGGTATCTGGTCCAACCTCCCTACTCAAGTAGGGACATCACTACCTAGGCCAGGTTGCTCAGAGCCCCATCAAGCCTGACCTTGAATGACTCCAGGGATGGGGCCTCTACCACCTTTCTGGGCAGCCCAGTCTGGTGATATATCACCCTCATGTTAAATAACTTCTTTCCAATATCCAGCCTAAACCTATCCTTCCAGCTTTAAACCATTACTCCTTGTCCTATCACTGCAAACCCTTTTAAATAGACCTTGCCCTGCCTTCCTGTAGGTCCCTTTCAGGTACTGGAAGGTCACTATAAGGCCTTCTCTTCTCCAGGCTGAACAGCCCTGACTCTCTCATATGAGTGATGGTCCATTCCCCTGATCATTTTAGTGACCCGCCCTCCTCTGGACACGCTCCAATATGTCCACATCCTTCTTGTGCTGGGGGCTCTAGAACTGGACGCAACACTCCAGGTATGCATCCTTCAAAGTAGTACACATAGACCAAAACCAATCCCACCCAATAGCGTGTGAATCCTAGAAGAAAGCTGCTTCGTCTATTTTATTTTTATTAAGATTATGCAGGAATCACAAATCAGGAACCTAGCCACTAACAGCACATTTTAAGAGTGATTCCAGCAATAATTTCAGGAACAAGTTCTGAAATTTTAACTTCTATATGGAATCTGTAAGCAATATGTGAAATAACACTCCTGAGTTTGTACTATGATGAAGGAGTTTAATCCTTTCTGTAACCAGGCAGCATTATCCAGGAACATGCAACAGAAATTCCCTTGTTACCCTGCAAAGCTTGGATACCAAAATATGGCCTGGAGTCTCAGGCCTTCCAAACAAAATATTAGATAAATAATGGAAGCCCTTTTACATTAGGCCAGTTGAGTGGGCAGAGAGAGAAGGGGGTGAGGGAGGAGGAAGGCAGAAAGGGTTGAGGCTGCATAATGAGAAGCATGGCCAGCATGTCAAGAGAGGCGATTGCTCCCTCTCTACTCCATTCTCATGAGAGCCCCTCCCCCCCCCATCTGTAGTACTGCATCCACTTCCAGGATCCCCAGTACAAGACAGACAGATAGGGACCTGCTAGAGTGCATCCAGAGGAGGGCCATGAAAATGATCTGAGGGCCGGAACACCTCTCCTGTGAAGAAAGGCTGAGAGAGTTGAGGTTGTTCAGTCTAGAGTAGAAGAAGCTTCAGGAAGATCTTACTGTTGTCTTTCAATACATAAAGGGAGCTTAAAAGAAAGATGTAGAAAAGCTTAGCCTGTAGTGACAGGACAATGGGCAGCAGTTTTAAACTGAAAGAGGGCAGATTGAGATTGGATATAAGGAAGAATATTTTAATGTTTTTTTCATCTGGCAAGATGCTGGAACAGGTTGCCCAGAGAAGTTGTGGATGCCCTACCACCAAAAATGTTCAAAGTCAGGCTGGATAGGGCTTTGAGCAACCTGATCTAGTGCAAGGTTCCCCTGCCCATGGGAGAGCTGTCAGACTAGATGATGTTTCAAGCTCACTTCCAACCCAACCCATTCCATGTGAACAGCAGTGCTGCTTGAGTTGTAATGGATTTAAGTCCTTAAGACTGAATGCTTAGCTGGGATAATCTATTATCAAAAAAGGACTGAATGCTTTTAGCAGCCTCTCCATTCTGAAGGCCATTAATAACATCCTTCTGTTCTACCCGCCTGTTGCTGTCTCCACTGGACATTTAATGACATGATATTTTTGAGCTCCTTGATCAATCACAAGTGAAACCAGCCAACAAATTCCAAATACAGTTGGGCAAGATGAGAGATACGTACACATATAGCACAAATGCAAAGCTTTGATTTGTTAGAAAAGCAGACTTTAATTGGAAAATAAGGAGACAATAATTTTTACTCACATCTTCAACTAATCCTGCTGCACTGTGTAAAACAGGAGTTGGGCTCTGTCTTTCATAGTGACGGAGTTTTTCATGAATCTGAAAAATATTCAGGTATATTTCTACAGAGAGATATAAAAACTTCCTAAATACACTTACAATGGAATATTTTTATATTTAAGAAATAGAATTTTTCTGAGGTAAGTGTCAGAAAAATAACCTCTCCTGGGGTTTTGTTTTGAAAGCTTTTAGTTTTCTTTTTTGCTCACAGCCAGAACATCTGTTAAGACTTCAACAGCATAAGGAAAAAATTAAGCCACTTCATACTACTTTTTAGCTACTTGGCACTGTATCTGTATTTTGGCAAGCAAGGCAGAAATACTTTTCTGAACAAAATATGTTAACTGTCAACAAACGTTCTTAATGTTTGTGCTTAAATAAATAAATAAATGTCTGTTTTGGCCAATATCACAGAATCCTACAAAGGAAAAAAGCTTTAGCAAATTAAATGGTTGATATATCAAGGAAACAGAGAGTAAGTAACCTTTAAGGAAAATGTACATTCTTAAATGAACTTTTACCTTCATCAGGTAGCTGAGACTCTTTTCACTGAAGACATCTCTAAGGAATCGCATTTCCTCTTTATGATTTGAATCGGGTCTTAGCTGAGATGTCAAAAGTGCCAAAGTTTCATGCAATCCTAAATTTAAATTAGGACATAACAAAAGCTTTGTAGATAGTATGTCTCACAGGACCTTCTATCGCAGACTTAACATTGGCTATGTTTACTTGGGTACTATCCTGGTGATCGTTAAGTTCAGAGAGATTTGTGCTTATTTTTCAACCATTTTGTAATGCGCTCTCTTCTTACACAGCAAACACAGCTTAAAGATATAACATACATACTAAGGCAAAAAGCTACCAAAGCAATATATATATATTTTTTTTAAGACATTACTTCTGACATTTCACTCCTTACATTAATTACTCTTTTTCTAGAACAGGTAGCCCTCTAAGAAACTCCAAATTATCAGTGTGCCACAGCAGACTTGCAAAATGACTCAACCGCCTCCTTTGTTGCACGGCTACCAGCTCTACTTCCTGAGCAACTTTGCTTACAAGCGTTATCCTGTCCTTGCTACCTCTGAGGCACCTGTTAGAAGTCAGGTTTGAGCAGAGGAGGAAAGGACTGATGTAGATTTCCACTGCAGTGGAAGCAAAGCTCGTGGCTAATTTTCTAAAAAGCGCTTAGATCATCAATATACCAATTTTGCAGTGCACGTGGCCAGATGGACCATACCTGGGAAAACAAACAAAAAACCAACGAACAAAAAGAAGGGTAGAGATGATAAAAACCTGCTCTTTTGGCTATTTCCTCTATGAACTTTAGAGTGCATTTGGAATCCAGGAGACTCAAACTCACTTCTGCTTTAAAACTCAGCATCATTAACATAGATGATTTCACCCTGGGTAGCATACTGGAGAAGCTGGTTAGCAAGCCTTGAACAGAATGACATTTAAGTCAAATGGAAGAATATTAACAAAGCTTACCAACAACTATTCAGAAAATTGGCAAGATGTGGCATAGCAAGCAGCAGAGATATAAGAGCTGATCTTTAACAAGCATGCATAGAAGCTAGTATTATACTGAGAGGTGCACGTTTGTCCATAGGAGCCTGCCTGCCTACCAGCATATGTTCAGGTGTTCTAGGGTTCTTATGAAACTAGATGTTTCCTGAAATCTGACTAAATTTATTTTCATCTTTTATACTTCACCTTCCTTGTACTTTTAGGTATGTGCCAACAACAACAACAAAAATCTAGTTTAACTATCTTAATTCTGTTATGTTTTACTCCAGTTTGAAGTAATTTCCTGTGTGAAACACATACACTAAGATTCCGGTCACTAGTCTGTTGAAAGCATGCAGATCAGTTACCCGAGTCTTCCGAAAGCACTGGCATGGCTTCGTTCTTAATCTTAGAGGCAAGCGTTCAACTTAAATCGACACAATTGTTTCTTCTTTCTGGACCGAGATTCAGAGGCAGTCCTGAAACAAGCAAAGATTATTATACCTACATTCAAGCATGCAAGAAAAATGGCAATTATGTGAAAATAGTAAATTCCCAGTAAATCTTTCTCTCACGTGTTCAATTTAACCTGGATCAGGCAGAATCCTGCAGTTACTCTGCTATGTAAGTAACAATACAAAAAAAATTATCTTATGTAATAACTATATGTTATCATAGATAAAGCTAATGCTGAAAAGAGGTGACATTTCCCTGTTCTATTCTCACGACAGATAGTTTTAGAAGGCCTGTGTAACTGTCTGAAAAGACAAAAACGAAAAAGCACGCTGCAGAATGGATGTCTAAAAGCACTCATAAAACACCACATGCACAGAAATAGACAGAGCATGCAAGAAGCAGCTGTCACAACAAGATGTTGTGGGGCTTCCTAAAAGCACGATTCAAAGGAATTTACATCCTCCCTGGCATTCTGATGCAGACCAGGCTACAATTACATGCAACCCATTAATGCTC
>JAVSBS010016647.1:0-25526 GCA_033124195.1 Coracias cyanogaster
CTCCCCACCCCGTTTTTCCAAGGAGAATAAAGTTTAGAAAAATACTAAGACAATAATGCATATCTTTTAATCATCAGGATGCCTTCTACGTTAATTTATTCCAGCTGAGGAAAGTTTGTGTTACTTTTTTAAAGTTTGTATTTTTATTTTTAAAATGTAATAATTGAATACATGCCTCTGATCTAGCATATCTTACTCCTGACTTAAAAATAAAGGGGTGCAAAACAGAATTATTTTCTTTATTCAATAGCTCATGTAACAAAATGCTGTGCTGAAAATAAATTACATGGAATTGAAGCTAGCACAATTAAAATATTGTATGTATTTATACAGATTGTTAACTTTGAATTTTTATCAAAGTTATGACAAGCCACGGTTTACATCTGACTGTTACCTTTCAACAAAGATTCTACTGTAGTTTTAAGATAAATGGTAAAGATGCTTTCTAGAAAATTTTTAAACATTTTTTTTCATATGTAGCTGCTATAGCTCAGACTGAATGAAGATGGTTGAAGCTGGTGAGTACACCAGCCACCAGTGAGTTCAAGATTAATTTAAAAACCTGTTAAAGCCTAATTTCTCTTGGGTAATTCAAACCTGGTTCCTAGGTTGGATAACGCTGGGAAAGGCTGGTCAGAGGCAGAGTAATGGGAGTGGAGGCTGAGGGAAGCTCTTGAATGCAGCAGCAGTGCATACAGTTTGCATCAATAGGCAAAACCAAAATCTCAGAATATCACAAACATAGAGGGAAGAGAGGCTTAGGAAAAGAGAGTCCTTTAGAAAGGACACTTTGGAACTCCAAGCAGGCAAACTTCTAAGCTCTCTTTGTTCAGGGAAATGAAGACATCATATATATCAGCTGATGCTAATGACAGTAACAAGTAATGATATCTTAAAAGTAATTCAGCTGTTTTTTTTCTTTGATATCAGCATCTATTTTTGCATTACTTGGGAAAAAGACACTAAGACTTTATAATTCAGAAACAGAGGTTATCTCAGGGAAAGGTTTTTATATTTCCACATAAAAGCTTTATCTGAATGATTTTGAGTCCTGGAAACCACCTAGCCTCCTAGCAAGATTAAAGTGGCCAGCATCTCCCACTTCCAAGAGCCACATGGCTTCTGCTCAATCTGCCTGCGTGCCCCTGCTCCAGGCAGCTCTGCAGGGTAGCAAGGATACAGCCAGCACAAGATGTTGCCACTCCTGGGGCTTCCCAGGCTAGCAAGGAATCTCCTTTGCTGCCAACTGTTTGGAGAACTGGAAGAGTATGAAGAGGGGGCATCACCTCCCAGGTCTATCAGAGGTGACTGAGGAGGCAATGTTAATTGCATCACGGAGGTGGTGGCAGGTGTTCATCACACTGCCCAGCATTGTGCTGGCATGGCAGGTATGGGGGAGCACAACAGCTCTTGGCATGGATCCAGCCAGCCCAGGTTGTGTGAGGCAGAGACAGTGCCTGGGAGACTCAGAGATATTTTTCCTGAATAAAAAGGAAGGTTTCCATAGAAACTTCTCTTTTATTTTAAACAGATTTAAAAGAGAAATTTAGCAAACTATAAAATCAAGCTTCCAGAGCCCAATTTAAGCTATTCCTTATTGATTGCATTACAAATGAACATAAAAGCCTGCAGCCTGGAACTGACAGCAAGAGACAGGCTTCTGCCAGCTCCCTTGTTCCCTCTATCAGTGTGTAACCTTTATTAGGTGATAGTGGCAGTGACACACGTTTTCTAGCACCCTCCATTTTATAAAAGGAGCTTTCTTAGAGTATCTAATCTAAAGGCTCTTTGTTCGGTAATGAAAACACATTTCTTGGACTTAAAATGCAATGCAGATATTATCCTTATTCTCAACATCCCTTACTTTAAGTTCAGTTATTTACAAACAAGTAGAGCAGATGCAAAATGGCCGCTTCATTGCTACACTACATTTCCCAGAATACCAAAATGCAGGATTGATGGCCCACACCGCTCTACCAGCTGGAGGTGTGGGAGATGGTTCCTTCCCTTGCAAGGGTCTCCTGCAGGAGTTAGGGCATCTGGAGGAAGCAATTAAATCAGCATCTTGGACACAGGCAAATACACAGTTTAATGTAACAAAAGTATACTAAGGTATTCCTTTGACAATCAGTAAATTTTGCAAATACTCATTTTAAAGCCACATCCGATTGACCTTCCCCTCATAGTGCCTTTAGAAACTTATTTAATATTCAATATACAGTAAAAACGGAGATCTTAAAAATATTCTACTTTTCTTAATAAATTGTCGGGCTTTTAATCATTGTTTACTCCAAAATGGAGCAAGGTTATTGTTGAGGAGTAACTACAAAGCCTTCCAGACAGTTTCAGAGAACATTATACACTGACAGTGCCCTGAACACTCCCGTAAGTGCATTGCTGCCGTTCCACACCATCCCTTTGAAGGCAATGCTCTATTTACACACCACACAAAGACACTTAAATTTTAATAACAGAAAAAGTATCTGTGATCCTAGATGGTGGACAAATCCACTAGAAATGACAGCTCTGGTCACACGGTCCTTCAGGGACACAGCAGAAAGGTTGTTTTGCATTTCTTTTTTCCCAGTGGAAAAATAAACAAACACATGCTCCATAAAAGAGGGGCAGCTTTTTATCCTGGAATGCCCCAAATATTAGAAATTAGCACATTTTCCCATATAGTCCTAGTTTGCATCTGCTCTGATAGGACTCTCACTCTGAGTCTTTGCGAGCAGCACAGCGCTCAGTAGGCTGAAAGGGCAGATGGCACAACCTCTCAGCTGCAGAGAGAGAGTGAAGGATGGGATTGCCTGTACAGCCAGTTCTTTGTAATTTGGCACTGCTATGCTTCTGCTGCTTTCTTCATCTTGTGAAAGGACCCTGAAAATTGGAAATATTCCCACTTTTAGCAAGAATAAAACAAGATACTAGTCTGAACATTTCATTTTCTTCCACTCTATTTTAAAGTTGGACTTCTACCCTAAAAGTCTGCTGCCAGGTTTCTAATGTGAGAATAGCTACAAATAACTGAAAGATGGAGTAGTGGCAGTGTAAAGGAGGTCCTGGTGACATATGCTACCTATGTATCCCCATTCAGGAGGAATTATCTTACCTGTCTATCGTGAAAATAGCCAAGTGGATTTAATATCTGTGTTGGGTTTGTGTCTGGCAGGGTTTGGGTAGTCAGGGAGGGGGCTTCTGGCATGGCTCCTGTAAGAAGTTTCAAGAAGCTCCTGCAGCTCCAAGTAAGCCCTACCTCTGGCCAAGGCCAAGCCAATCAGCGTCTCTGTGATAGCATACTTAAGATGGGAAAACCTGGTGGGTGAGTTCCTTTGCTTTGGGAGCTCTTTTGTTTTGGAGAGGAGTGGGACATGGTAGAGACAACCATGTGGACATCGAGGTCTGTGAGGAAGGAGTGGAGGAGCCACACTAAGGCAACCATTCCCCTTCAGCCCATGGTGATATGCTGGACTGAGCCCATGCGGCCCTTAGAGATCAACAGTGGGAGAGAATCCCATCTGCAGCATGTGGAGAACCTCAAACTAGAGCAGGGGACTGCTGCCAAAGTAGGTGGTAACTGAGAGAAACTCACGCTGGATCAGTCTGTCACTGGGAGGATTAGAGCTGGCAGAAGGGACCCATACTGGTGGGAGAAGTCCAAGGAGGACTGCAAGGGGAACTGTGAGGAGTTTTCCCCATGAGGAAGAAGGAGTGGCAGAAACAATATGGAATGGACTGGGCTTGTCCACAATTCCCATTCCCTGTGCCCCTGCCCGACTTGGGGGGAAGATGTAGTAAAGCTGGGCCCAAGAAGGGGAGGGGGAGGGGTGGAGAGGGAAGGCTTTTTAAAGATCCGGTTGTATTTATCACTAACTTACTCATTCAATTGATAAATTGTGGTGGTTTTGTTGTTTAAATTAAATTGATTTTGTTTCCCCTAGTTGAGTCTGGTTTTTTGCGTGACCGTACTTGGTGAGTGTGCCCTCCTTGTCTTTCGTCTTGACCCTCAAGCTTTTTGTTTTATTTTCTCCTCCCCACTCTACTGGAGAGGGGTAGGTGTAGCTGTGTGGTTGCTTTGTTGCCAGCTGGGTAGGCTTAAACCATGACACATCTCAGAAAAGAAATGTGTAATTCAAACTGCTGTTCTTCTGCCTTTTGTCATGTGTGAGCTTAAATCTACATTCTAAGTTATAAAATATAGAACAGGTTGGAAATCACATATGCTGACTCACTGTGAATTGTTATGAGTAACTTAATAGCTTAGTCATCTAACATAGAGATACATTTGCAAAAATAGTGAAATCTAGGAAGAAGAATGAAGCGTAACAGAACATAAATAAAATGCTCTGTTTTTCTGAGATTAGTATTTTGATTTTCATCTGATATCTGACTATTGTTGGAAAAGTACTGCCTCAAGTATTGAAAAATAGAAATGATGCAAAATAATCTTTTTTTTCTTATTTCCACCTTGAAATGGAAAAAAACACCCTGAAAAAGAACTATTTTCTCATATTTCAGTTACATCTCACATAATTACAATTTAAACCTATTGAGAGATATCTTTTGCAAAGAGTAAAAATGAATTTTCATAATGATCTTAATATTTTTAGCCATTTGTTTTAAAGTTAAGAGTCACTAGGAAGTGGACATAAAATTTATGAGCAAAGATCTCTTTATACTCTCAGTGCCAATTAACATATACCTAAAGAAGTTGTTGGCTTCTTGTTTTTCTTTCTCATTTTCTTGTTCCTAGTAAGCACTAGGAGTAAAGTGAGTACTTTACTCATTCCTCATCAATTGAAGTATAAGTGTGTTTTCATCATCAGTTTTTGCCTAGAAGTCCTAGCTATGTGTGAGATCGCATGTTCACAGGCATTGCTCCAGGAGACATATGCGTATTATATATAAAAATAACTTCCTTCTACATTTTCTCTCTATCTGTAGTTACATGAAAAAAGATAAGCAAATTATCTTCATATGGGTTATCTTTAGACGAGTAACATTTATCTTCAACAAGACTTGTTGAATGGCACATTCTAATGGTTCCATCAGGAAAAAAATAAGATGTTAGGCCACTTGGGCACTGCTTGCTGGGCACTTGGTGGGGAGCAGATAAAAGACAAGCTGTTGTTACGGCCACCAAGAAGGGAAATGTTTCAGAGCAAAACAGCTAGAACCACTGACTTCAACAGAAATACTTCAAGTAGTTACAGTGATCACCTTTAGTGTTTCAGATGGAGGAACTCCTGAAGGTGCCATGTATTTGTTGTATAAATAGCAAAGAGGATCATTTCACATTTGATCATAACACATTTCAGTATGTAAACTTGCTCAAAGTTGGAGAATATTTCAGAGCACTGATGTATTACTACTATTATTATTATTAACTTATTTAGTTGTTCTAAAAATATAAAAGTATATTCCCTGGATTTAGAGCACTGAATATAAACATGATGCAATGAAAATAAATAGAAAAAAGAAACCAACTGGAGTGTAGAGAAGGATTTTAAAAATCTGTAAACCGGTCATTTGGATACATAGTCTAGACAAATGCACATCTTGCAGTGCAAAATGGGTTTTTTTGGTTGTTTTTTTGAAGTTTTGTCCCTTAGCACAAAACCTTCCTTTGGAACTATCTCACAATTTTGTTTCTTGCAAATCCTAGCCCTTGCCAACATTCCTCACACAAAGAGGTAGGATTAATCCCTTGGAAAATAAGTGAGAAAAAGTAGGCTAGGATTATGAAAAAATATTAGCAGCAGTAGAGAAGCTAGAAGCACAGTTAATATTCTGTCATTTCTGGATTTAACTTTCACTATCAAGCTTTGTACTGTTTTCTTTAAAAAATGAACAACGGCTACTATCAATCTTTGCTGTCAGAAATAACCCTATGCACACACTCTACGTATTAGTACCTGATTGAATGGCTCATAAAAAGCAGATAAAAGAACAGATGCTAATAATTTGCTTAAATATAGCCGCCTTGAAAAGGTTAACTCATCACATTTCATCTTCAGTCAAAAACCGACAATTGTTATAATCAGCAATATTGACTTTCTGCTTGTCAAGAATTAGGGCTAGGCTGGCCACTAGATGAATGACAGATATTCTGTTAACCCCTCTTCCCTTCCTGGAAGGTGAAGGGAAAGGGAATAAGGGTTGGATTGAAAAATTCAATAAGGATTGGAAAAGAAAACTAAAATAGCTTTAATGAAAATAATAACAATAAAAGAAAATACATACAAATGTATACAAAACGAATATAAAATCCTACCCCTTTGATGGCAATTACATCACTGTCACCACTAATGCTGTGGAGCAGGCACTGAGGAAGTCCCAGGCAGGACTCAGCAGCAGATGGAAGCCAGATTCAGGACCTAGATTCTGGAACTGGATTCAGGAACACAAGGATTGAGATCAAAGGCAGAATGGACAGAGTCATCCTCAAATGCCAGTCATTGAAGAAGAGAGCTTGACCCTTGTGATTCCTCAGCTTTATATTGAATATGATGTATATGGGATGGAATACCTCGCTGGTCAGTTTAGAGTCACCTGTCCTGTCCGCTTCTCCCCTCAAGTACAACCTCTTACTTTCTGCATCCTCAACATGGTACACAAGATTTAGCAGTGACCTTGGTTTTCATAGGAGCAAGTATAAGCAAGAGCCTTTTTGCATACTAGTCTTTAGCAGTAACTGTAAACATCAAGCACTATCACTTCTAGAAGCAGACACTGTCTGTGAAAATATGCTGTTAACTTCAGGAAGTATGATTACTTAGAAGAGACTTAGCTGAAAATTGAAATCACTGAACAGAATTAGTTCTGTTCTAACTCAAACCAGGACACTGCTTTTCCTTTTATTAGATGGGAAAGAACGCACAATAAGTATTAAAAATAGCCTGAAAAATAAGCCTTTCTCCCTTTATGTAAAGTGCTGCCTTGACAACTATGGAGAAAGTTCTTAACATGCACAAAGATATTGTAGTTTTCACTCTTCCTGCCACCTAAAATTACTTTATTTCTGCCTCTTAGTTCAACACATTCAAACCCTGACCCTCTAAAATTGATATGGACTGTGAACAAATTTCAGACTGCTATTAGAGTTATTATTTATTAACTGCTGATGAACTATCCTGGTATCTTATTTGCCTTTAGTTTGTCTTTAGGACAGATCTCTTGAACAGAGTATAAAAGGTGGAAAGTCTGAAATGAACTGCTCTACTCAGTCATAACCTGTATATGTCGGTTTTCTGGGAGAGCATCTTCTTCTATGCACTTAGATGTATGGTATTAGAAGCTGGCAACGTTCAGTTTTGTTGTTACTATGTGCCTATTAGTTCATGCCACATACCTCTCTAAACACTGATCAATAGTCATTTATTAAGACTAGGTTGGATTTGAGCTGGTAGCCTGAGGAAACAGAGCCTGCAGTGAACTAAAACCCTCAAAACAACCCAGTCGTTGTTTGTTGCAGGTTTATTGAACATTAGTCAGAAATGGAGGTGAATATAGGAACCTTCATCTGTCTTGAGGTGTTCAGGAAATTATTGATGTATGCATGAACCTGAGAGGAATGGTGAAATTGCAGAGCATTTCTTTATGAAACTTAAGAGTAATGCCTCACAGAGATTAAGCAAAATGGCTTCCTTCCAGACTTCATTTCTTAGAACAAAAAGTATCTCTCTCCAGCAGTAAGACTTGATTATGCCCTCAGATATGCATAGCACTGAAAAGAGGAATAATTTATACATTGGAAGGGCTAGCAGCAGCCTCCATGATGAACTGGTTCCTTGGGGATACCATCTTCCAAAAAGTGGTGCATTGTGCCAGTTATGCACAGCGCTTCTGCAGTTAAACATTTCCCAAAATGCAGTGTAAGTTTGACCAGAAGTAAAGTTGTGTTCCCACATCTATTTTTTTAATGCTGTCTAAAACATGCAGAACAATTTTTGTTCCGTACCTTACTCTGTACATAAAGGAATAGGAAATTCCCAAGATTTCTGGAAGTGAATCTGAGACTACATCATATCTGCAACCCCAAAGTTCAAGTACTAAGTTCCAGCATATGCTGGAATACACATCCAGCAGTAACTTAGACCCATAACATAATATATACAAAAATAAATGAGCTATATGCTTTTTGTACTGCCCAAAAAAACATGTATGGGAACTCCAGGCTGTGTTTGCCACCTGAAAGGACTACAGGATATGGCCAGTTGCACTTAGTTCAGCACAGAGATGACTCTCTTTTTCCTTTCTTTCCTTTTTTGTGTGTAAGAAGAAATAGAAGCAAGTTCATACATTCTCTAACACAATTGACATGCTATTGTTTACAAGCTGCACTGGTACAAACAAGCTTGTTTAAAGTATTAAAATAGACACAATAGCATTTATGTGTATAAAAAGACTACGGATTGGGAATTTAATATTTAAATGTAGTAAGTATAGCAATATTATGTAAAAATTGTGTATCAAGAAGTTGTGTGAGTACCATGTCTAACAAAGCCTTGTTTCCATTAGATTTGTCTTACGGCTGATTGACATTTTAACTGAGTTATACAAAATTTGCAAGAAAAGCTCACCCCTAACTAGGCAGCAGAGAATTGCCTGGGAAGATAAATGTAACTGCAAAAAACGGTTTTTGTCAAGACTGTTCATTGCCAGACACAAGAGGTTCAGCAAGGGCCACTAAGCTTGACTGAAGAGGGACTGCTCTCATGTCTGGTAAGTACATACCTATGATTAAAGCTTTTTAAACTTACTGTTTTCCTGTAGATTTTTTGGATGCCTAGTAAGGCACACTGACTAACTTGCAATTGCCCTTTTAGTGAAGGTATTAGGACAGTCTCTCACAAATGGGTGAGGGAATCTACTTAAGACCTCTATTAATGCAGGTTAAAGTTGGTCATTAGGTTCAAAGGTTACTAATGGGGCTCAGAGAGAGGGCCATGCATGTGGATAAACACACAGTTAAAATCCCATACTTTCAGAAATCTGACGTACAAATAGCTACAGATTGCAAATACACAGGATTCGGGTATTTCTTAGTATTACTTTGGAATAGCTCTAGTTACAATCGTAAGACTGTTATATTTACATTCGGAGCTGCATGATTTTCTGTGTAAGTATGTTCCTCACTCAGAGGTACTATTAATATTTGTATATTAAATATTAATGTATACATGTATCTTTGCATGGCACTTGCTAGATATTAAAAAGAAAAGGTCTCTGTCCTCAAGAGCTTACAGTCTAAATACCATTGTTGTAAAAAGCATTTACCTCTCGATGAAACGGAACATACTCTGAAGCTATTTATTTCCTACAGATCTAACCAGCTTCTCTAAGCAATGCACTAGAAGATGAGTGGGCTTTCCTACTTGAAGTGGGAATTTTTTTCCTGATTCATAACATATATTTCAATTACAGAGAAAAGGTTTACAGATTTTTCCACCTAATTATCTATTTGCATATTTACTCATTAAAATGCTCACATTACTTGATAGAAATCAGTAAATAATTTTTCGGGGAAGCTTAGTTATTCAGGAATCCATATGCATGAAAAAGAATTATGCATATGGATTATGCATTATTAGAATACGTTAAATTCTTTGAGCTATAGCAATGTTGTACTTTGTGGAGCTTGAAGTGTGAAGTGTTTCTTTTTTGAATATCCTAACTGGTAGGCTGCAGTTTGGATTACTGTACAGTAATACTTTGCAGACTCTTTCATTCATAAACTTACACAGATAGATAAGTAAAATTTCTTTCATTTTACAGTTGTGGAAACTAAAGCAATAAGGGAAGTGAATTATCAAATTGCATAAGGTCACAGAGCAGGTCACTGGCAGAGCAAAAGTAGTTTTCCTAAGTATATCATCTCTCAGTTGGACTATAATATGCATAAATTTGATCTCTTGGAGCAATTTGGTAGAAAATGCGTCTTTTCCTGACAAATACTACTTTATTAGTAGCCCTTACTAAAAAAATGAATTGCTTATTTTCATTGGCATACATTTTCTCTGAACATCATTCTGCTCACTGTGTGTTAATTTAATCAGCAAACAAGGCATTATAAAGAATTGTTCCAACAAGTATGGTTCCAACAAGTATGGTTTTTACAGTAGAATTTCTAAACATCTGGGAATTTAAAGTTGGATATGCAGTATTTGAATCTGAACTCCTAAGAGTGAACACAATCTAAAATCATTATATTAGAAAGTTAAGAATTACTTCCCCTGTATTAATGTTAAAATAGGCCTTGTACTAGTCTTCACATGTGATTTGCAAGTAGTTAGTAGTAGAATCTTTGGAAAGTGAGAAAGAAGGAGCATAGAGAAGTAGAAAAAGGGGAAGAATTATTTAAATTGAGTGGAGTGATGAGAAGGCCAAGCCCAAAAGTTTTGGGAAGGCAGAACCTGAACTTTCAAGGCCTAATTCAAATTGAATGACTTAATCTCTTAAGACATTCTCATTATTAATCTAATATAAATGTTGCCTTTATTTCTCCAGCTTTCCTATTTGCCTTCAGATTTCACTTATACATTTCAAAGATCTGTAGCCTTTTCTAGGATGACATAGAAGGTAGCCCAGAAAAAATTACATGACCTCCAAGTTAAAGACCAATGTACAGTATAGTGATGCAATTATATACGTTTGTATGCATTATCATAATAATGCCAAGTCAATGCAAACTGAGAGCATCATTCACAATATATCTTTAAATATCGCACCTTTTTTTGTGCAATATAAAAGTGCTTCTGAAAGAAGAGAAGAATGATTGGGATAAGTCTTAGACTTTTTTGTTGCCAACATATTTATTTGCTCACATGATAAAGCTAAACATAACAGCTCATAAGAAACATATTTATTTGCTCTCTGCTCTGCTTTTCTTATTATAGTGTTATGGTTCTTCCTTATTCTTAGTTCTCATAAGCCTCAGGGCACAACAGAGGTTTGTGGGCCCCTCTGCACCTTAGAAACCTTTGCTAGGCCAAGAAAAATTATTTTTTTTCTGACTTGTGATGGGTTCTGAAGCATGAAAGATGGATTGGTGTTTTATTGACTTCAGCCCAAAGGTCTCCAATTTTATATTACTCAGAATACTCTTACTAAGAGACAATTATAATGTAACATATGTATCTTAGCCTGACACACATACATCCCTTAGCCTGACATCTACTATTTAAACAAACAAAAAAAGCACATTGCGGAGCAGTATAAAAAACATTTCAGGTATACAGGTTTCCCTTACAACTTGGGGAAAAATGTAGCCATGCTCTTTAAGAACTATATTACTGCTTCTATGTACTCATCTTTGATGCTGAAATCTGTATCCTTAGCCTTAAATGTTGGGTTTGTTTGGGTTTTTTTAGGAATGGAAAATACCTATGAAATGTATTAAAACAGCTGTATTGGCTTTTGAATTATTCTTTCCTTCTTACCATCTGTATGTTATGGTAATTGTCCTCTGTGTTTTAAAAAGATGAGAAACAAGACAGTGCAACACCTCCGGCTTCACTATGAAAGATTCCATCATTTTCCATGGTTTTGTTATGATTGACATCTTTCTTTCAGATGCACATGTGTAACTCTGGCTTGAGTTCAATTGTACCTGTGTTAAGTTACGGAGCATGTGGTCCCAGATTCAGCCATCTAACTTCAGGAACTCCCTGTACAGTCAGAAGGAAACAGTCACTACCAGAGATGATTCAGATCTTTATGAAATAAGTCATCCTTTGGAACCGTTTATCTTCCTGTACAGGCTGAGAGTCTAATGTCACCAGTAATTATCTGTGCCTAGAGAAGATAAACCCACCCAAGAAGGTCTTCTAGGCAACCCTATCTCGGAAACTCCTCAATCTGAGAAAAAGGTCTCTTTCAAAGATCAATGTGCTGAGGAGATGGCACTGTGTGCCATGTTGTTTCGGATATACAACCATTTCTGCATCTCTGAAAAGATAAAGAAATCATAATAGCTATCTGGCACTGGAACTACCGTGCCTATCTAAAAAGTATGATTTGTTTCTGAAAAGCTGTACCTTCTCACTGCCCCCTGCACATATTTGAACTGCACTTTCTCACTGTTTGGATCTATCACAGGGGGAGTTGGCTGGAATCCCTACATCAGGTTGCTAATACCTTAAGATTATAAAAATGTTTTAGCAGGTTTTATTTAGGAAAATACGCTCCCCTGTTTGCCTGCAGTCTTGACTAACTGCAGAATTTAATTTTTATATCTCCAGGAGGCAACCTTTCAAGATTGGGTGAAATTCACCTCTGACCTGAGCAACCATTGCAAAGTCCTATGTATGTACTCTATCGTGCTCTTGTACTTTAGAGTCAACTCTGCTGCAAAAATGTGCAACAAGGATCTGCAGAAAGTGAGTCTTTTTAGTGTTAATAAAATGGAAAAAACCCCTCACAAATCACCTAGAAGACTAAATAACAAAAAATAACCTAGGCTTGACCTTAACCTAAGTCAAGTACTTCAAAGTTAAACACTCGGTTTTTCAGGATGCTTATTCTTTTAGGATTCTCTTCTCATACAGTCTTTAATTATATCCTGACAATACAATCTTATATTGTACATATAATCCTTAATTATGCTTACCAGGAATGCCTGATACGGGAAGACTAGGGCACAGGAAAGACATAGGACTAGGCAGTGAATGACATTTCATTCACCATTATGAACAGTGTTCCATTAGAGGGAACAAAAAAAAGCTGGAAGGCTTAGCAGATGAATGAAACAGATGAGTACATGAATAAAGGTGATATAGTAGCTAAGACAGTTGGATTTACACAAAATAACAGAACTCTTTCATTGGTCTACCACATGTTGACCTGCTGAACAAAGAGCCTAAGGTCAAAGTCACTGCTTGATGACAACAGACTGCTGGTTGCTTAGTGTTTTTCATTTCTAGATATTCATTTGCAAGTACCATGCTCATGACTCATTTTCAGACCTCAGACTCTGATTTGCTTGTTCCTCTTTGATTCTAGCCTATTGGCTTGGTTTCAGTTTTCCCCTGTATTAAAGGCAATGATAATCTTTGCCTTTATAGTAAAATTTTGTGTTGACACTTCAGCAGAATACAGTTGTTAACAGTGCTGAATGAAACAGAAAGCCCTCTTTAAAGAAAATAATAATAATTCCAGACTGTATGCAACACGTAAGACACAGGGCCATACACGAATAATGAGGATGAAAATGTCTGCCCTGTCTTCTGAGTTAGGGCCCTGCAATGAGAAAAGAGATTATACACAAGATAAAAAACTAAGATATTTGAAGCAACTAGAAGTTTGGTATTAATAAACTCTGGAGTGCCTGTCTTAGCAAAAAAACCCACTTTTAAAGTCTCTTCTTAGGTTACATTGCCTATGAAGAGTGAAGCATATTTTAAAATATTATTCAAGTGGCTGTCAAAATCGATTTTGTTTGCCTTGTTTTCTAAGGAAATTCGGCTTATATGATTTCCCTGTCAATTTTCCTTGTCTCTTCCCTGAACTCTTGACCAACATCAACTAAATTCAGCAGAGGATTCTCAAATGTTTCACATCCCCACATATTCAGTGCCATTATAAAAACAAACTGAAGAGCGCCCCATCCAAGAATATCTGTGGTGTGGCAGTAACAAGACAGCAGAAGGTCATGGTGTTGCAGGCCCTCTGATTTTTATAAAGCTGCATTTGTGCAGCTACTTGTTGGTTTACTAAGCACCATGCAGACAGAGTTGGACATACAGAGAGGCTCAGGGGTCTTCTGGTTATCCAGTGGCACCAGCCAGGGCACCAAAGTGCTCTCACGTCCCCTGGTTGGTGTCACACACTGAGGCAGTCCTCTCCTCTTCCTTAGGCTTAGAAGTGCCTTCTGAGTGATGCTTTCATTCAATACAGTTTCTTACAGAATGCTCTCCACGTTTTTTATTTGGGAGATGGGTGAAGTGGGGTGGTATTTTTCTGTCAGGGAAAAGCTTTTCAATTTCTATAGGTCCTTCAGCAGCTTGATTTAGTGTTCACTTTGTTAGTCTTTTACTTGGACATGAGTCTGTTGGCTTATACAGGAATGCCAGACCAAGTCTTTAATCTTTACAAATTGCAGTTCTAGATTAATGATAATAAAGATATTTACAGTGCATTCATAATGAACCTCGAAGTCATGAACAATTTGTGCTAAGAGGAGAAATGTCTTTTGCCTCTGTCTGCCTCATATCTGTAGAGTTTTCCAGCAGATGTGGGCTATATTCAACCTTCAGATATGGCTATCACTGGCCATCACCCACGCCTTTAGATTATGTTAACCTTAAAGTGTTTGTTGAAAGCTGCAAACAAGTCTATATTGAACTGGAAACAGAGTATGCACTTTGAGCTATTAGATCTGTCTACTTATGTCGAATTATCAGGACTATCAATGCTATTTAAAGTAGTGTAGAAAGGAGGTGATAGTACTACAAAGTGATAGCTCTGAATTTGCCATTCATGGAGTTAATAAATAAGGACCTCAAAAGACTGAAAGCAGGGAGCCAAAAATCACAGCCTTGTTCTCCAAAACTACAAGTGACAGATTTATGGTAAACGACTGTGATAAAATCAGGATCTTGGTGAGAAGGAATCTGAATTTTTAGATCTAATTTTGATTCTCTTTGGAGTGATGTGAAAGCTGCAAGCCACCAAATCCTTTGGAAAAGGCAATTAGTAAATTAGATTTGGACTTAATTCACGTGCCATCAGAAACGCTGCTCCACCAAAGCTACAGCACATCAGTGACACACTCAACAGTCAATCAGTGCACTTTAAGCCACAGATTGAGAAGTTTCACATCACCTGATTAAGGCAGACACACCTGCATATACATTTTTTTAATGTTTTTATAGGGAGCGCTACGTGAGGCAGTAGCGGTTTTTAAACTGGTGAGCATGGCTATTATTCAGGACACGTGGGGCTAGCGAGAGGAGCCATTTGGCGAGGTTGGCGGGAGCCGGCTGGCGGCGGAGGGATGGGCGGGCGGGGGCCGTGCCCGCCCCCGGGCCCCGGCGGGGCGGCCGGCGGCGGTAGGACCCGGGGACTGCGCTGCGCGGGAAGGAGACGCTGCTTTTTGGGAGCTGGAGACATCCCTCCGTGCTGGCCGAGAGGCGGGAAGTCAGTCACCTGGCGGTGAAGGACAGTAAGACAGGAGCGAAGGGGGAAATCTCGGTCTCTGTCTCTCTCTCCCTTCTCTCATCTGCAAGGGATCCACCTCCTGTTTTCCTCCCAACTCTTTTAGCATAACCTTCAAAGACGACCAGCCCCTACAGACTTTCTTATCGCTCTCTTTTTATTTTTTTTTTTACTATTATTATTATTATTATTGAGAGAATACCTTTAGCTTGCAGAACAATTTTTGAGTCTATGCAGGACTCGGGGAATTTTCTTATCTCGCCAGCAAAATTGTTCATCGCTCACAGGGTGCTAAATCAGCTACCAGAGTAGGCATGACGGAGAAAGGCTTTTATCATAGACTATTCTCTTCAGTTTGAACACATTTGCTTGAAATTTTGCTGCATGATGCTGTCCAGGCAAGCAGGATTTTTCCTTGGGATGCAGCGATTCGCCGGTTTCTGAGCTTATTGCAGAAGAAAAAATAATCTTTAACTGAGTGGATTTTTTTTTTTGCCTTTTTTTTTTTTTGCTGTCTCCTCCTTTCACGGCCAGAGGACGCAAATCTCTTTCACCGGGGAAGGATCACCTGTCGCTTTAATCCTCAAGGGAGTCCTCTTTTTTTTTTAAAAAAAAAAAAAAGTGAAATATTTTATTTATTTATTTATTTATTTAAGCCGGTGGAGGCGTGATCGCGGAGAATGAGACTGAGGGGAGCTGCCAGGGTTTGGAGGACAACGCTGAGTTTAGGCTGGAAACTGAGATACTAGATTCCCCCCTCCCCCCTTCCCTCCCCCTTTATTTTTTATTTATTTATATTTTGGCACAACTTCCCTAGTATCCCCTCCGCTCCGCTCAGTTTCGCTCTATGGACAGATCCGCAAACCTGGACACGGAGGAGTTCAAGGTAGGCGACCCGCCGGGTGCCGTCATTACGATTGGGGTTGGACCCCGTCCTACCCTCTCCGCCGCTGCCTGGCCGCGGGGGCTGCGCGGGGCGGTGCGGAGCGCTGCGCGGGGTCCCGCAGCCCTGGGCGGGGGGCGCGGAGCCGGGCGCGGCCAGCCCGCGGCGGGGGAAGGTGCTGGAGGGCAGCTGCCAGAGCCGAGCGCGGCTTCCCCCTCCGCGGCCGCCGGCATCGTAGTAATAGTATTAATAATAAGAATGATGGTGATGCTGCTGCCGCCCGTGGGGCTCTCGGCGTTGCATGAGCACTGGGGACAGCGCCCGGCGCAGCGGTAATCTCGCCCTGGGAGGAGGCAGCAGCGGACCTGCGGCTTTCCCGGCAGAAGTTGGCTCTGAAGCCTTTTTTTCCTGGGCATCTCCTTTTCTTCTTCTTCCTCCCCTCGCCGCCGGGAGCGAGGGGGAACCCCCTCCCCGCTCACCCCCGGCGCGATGCCCGGGTCCCCTCCCCGAGCCGAGGAAGCGGCGGCGGGATGCGGGGCAGGGGACGCCGGGTCGGCCCCCGGCTTCGGGGCCGCTTGAACAATAAAACTTTGTATTAGGACGGTGCGAGTGTGAGGATTCCCCATTCCCCCCCGCCCCGGCCCAGCTCTGGTTCCCTCCCCGCTGAAAGAGCATGTCTGAGAGCGCTGAGCATGCTCTTTTGCGGAGATGGAGAGAGAGCCTGCCCACACCCGCTGTTAGGACACCCCCCCCCCAAGCCCTGAGCGCAATTTGGCTCAGATTATAACAATAATAATAATAGCATAAATATCTCTATCCATCTATACCGGGGTAACGAGGGTGGGGCGGGGGGAGGCAGCGGCGAGAGGGAGCGGGCGAATGGGGCGAGTGCAGCGGGGAGGGACGGCCGAGCTGGAGGGGTCGCGGGGACATACACACACACACACACACACACACGCACACACCCCTGGCCGCGGGGGTGGTGGCGGTATCGCTGCGCGGCTAAGGAAGCGATGGGAGACGAAGAGGAAGAGAGCCTTCCTCCGCCGCCGCCCGCACAGCCGTGCTCGGGACAGCCCCTCGGGCGCCGGGGCTCAGGAGGGCTCTCCGCTGGGAGGTAAACTCTGGCGAGGACCGAAGCGTTGCCGTGGCTCCTCGACTTCTCTGACATGCCAGATCTGAAAGTACCTCAGGCCGCTCGTCTGTAAGACGTCAGTGAGTGACTCGGTTCACCCCCTGGCCTTGCTGGCGGCTGCTCTCGATCCCCTGCCGGCAAGGCACGCCGCGGCCGCAGCGCCGCCGGGGTGCGGGACGTGGCGGGAGCGCGGGACGGAGAAGGTAATGGGGCAGGAGCTTGCTTGAGAGCCGCCGATCGCCGCAGCGCTTCAGGTACTGCCGCGCTGCAAACGCTGCCTGCCTGGGCTGCGGAGCCCTCTCCGTCTGTCCGTCCGCCGCTCCAGGAGTTACAGGAGACAGCTGGTGTGGGAAAGGCAGCAGCCGGATCTTCCAATTAAGGCGGGGAAAAAAAAAAAAAAAGTTTTATTTCGGCGGATTATTTTTAAAGGCTCGGTAAAGGAAGTATGTTTGTGGTGAAGGGGGACAGCCACTTCGGAGGAATTGTCCTTAAAGCCTGAGTGGCACGTCCCGCTGTGAGCGGGGCCCCCGGCGCGGGCTGGTGTGGCTGAAGGGGCTTCCGCGCATCTCGCATCCTCTGCGCTGCGATTGAGACTGCCGTAGCAGCGTGTACAGGCTGGGCGACCTTGAACAAAGCGGCAGGGCTCAGAAGTGGCACTGCTCCGAAGCGTGGGCACTTTCATCTTTTTTTTTCCCCCTCCCCTCTTCCCCTCCTAAGAACGAGAAGAGCTTCACAAGGAGGCATTTCTGTAGATGCTCTTAGGATCTGGGCGGCTTTCTGGGACCGGCCACTTAGGCACAGTGCTTTCCCGGGCTTTCCCAGGTGTTTTACTGAAGCGTGGCCGCTGGGCAGCGATTCCCCAGGGGAGCAGGGTGCCGCCCGGCGCGGCGGCGCCCGGAGCCGCCGGCTGCCGCGGCCCGCTCCGCCACGGCCACCGGTAGGGGCTGGTGCCGGCCTGGCCCAGCGCCCGCCGCGGCCCGCAGGCTACCCACCCGGACAGGCCTCGTCCCGCCAGACAGCGGGGCTCAGCAGCCGTACGTCGTGCAGCTGCGGTTCTGGGCTCTCCTGCGGTGCCAGCCGTCCGGTCGCTTTCCCACCAGCAGGAATACAAAGGAGGCAAAGCTCTTGGGAACCAAAGCAGTCCGCAGCTGGTGACCTTGCGGTAGGTAGTTGGGCACGGTGAAGAGCAGCTCCAACACTGCTTTAAGTCGTGAAAAGCTTTCATTAAGTTCTGGCTAGTCTCAGGAGAGCTTAAGTCATTTCAGTGCTCCACTCCTGCTCCCCTGGGCCAACACGTTCCCTTGCCAGACTAAAGGGACAGAATCGGGGAGTACAGTTGACATACGTAGGTCCTGAGGTACCGAGTGAGCTCTCTGCCCCACCATACTGCATGGAGGGCTCATATGAAGAGTGTCAAATATGGTAGCAGGGTGTCCTAGCAGAACTTGCCAAGAATTTTGGAAAGAGGCTGAACATTTCCTTTAATGATACAGGGTTTCCTCCAAATTTGTGCCAGTAGACATCAGAAAGAATAATGATAACTTCTGTACTAATACTAGAAGTCAAATGTGCTGGCTGTAATGATAATATGTATTAATGATATCAGAAATACATACTATGTGATATATAAAGCTTCTGTACATCTCAGAATAGGCATTATATACAAATTTGAAAAGTGTGTTATTGCACTGATTATATTAAATTCTGAATTATATTGATAATATGGTGTATGTATAATGAATATGTGTTTTGAAAGGTCATGTTGTGAAAAACTGAAAAAGCATCATGTGTGCAACAGCTGGTAATGAAGGTAGGTGTTCTTCCTGTTACTAGTCCATGCAGAAATTCCTGATGAAACAGAGACTACTCTTCCAGAGATTTTGAGCTGTTTGAGTTTTTCTTTGATCTGTCTCATCCTCTGTCTCAGCAGCATACGAGAACTTTCCTCTGACTTTTTAATTCACAAGCCTGTGAGGCCTTTGTTTTAAATAAGTAGTACTGAAACCACAGACTAAAGAATTCTGTCGTAGTTGCACTGCAGGCTTGAGTTTAGTGTTGTGAAGCGCTTTCTGTCATCTGAAGTGGATGTGATTGCCTGTACCTACATTTTGAACATACATGAAACTGTATGGCTCTGTATTATGTAGTTTATAGGTTTTTGTAATTTGTATATAAAATATGATTAATTAACTTACACACTTTGCTTTTAAAGTATTCAAAACTTATCATGAGGCATTTGTATATAATTGCGTGGAATTTGGCTTGCAAAGAAGAGTGGAGAGGCATTTGTTTTTGATGGATTGCAGTTGACTTATGATTTTTGTTGATGCTGAATAGGTCATTATAGATTTTGTCCTTCACATTTGTCCAGTCCTTTGACATACAATTCCTTTACCATATATTGCAACCACTTCTCTTATGTTTGTTTAGTAAGTACAGTTTGTGTACGGTCTTAGTGAGAGATGGTATTTCTTGTAGTCTGTAAAATACTGATGCTTTTCAGGAGGAAAGTTGGTTTATAACTGAACGTATAATAACAGTGAGATTATTAGTATGATGGAATAAAAAACATTCTGGAAATCTGTTTCTTATTATTTGAAGATGTTGTTTCAGTGAGAGTTTTTCATTACAGTCTCAAAATATTATATTTAATAGTCTATTTTAAGTATCTTGAAGCTATCACTTTTAATATCCAAAAATGTTAAACACTGTACACTATTTCTGAATAATCTTGTAAACATTAGTTGAATTTCTTTATTCAGTTCATGAGATAGTATTTGTAGCCTGTTTCCAATTTTACATTTCCTGGTGATAAGAACTACTTAATATCCGCATGAAACTGGTCACAGATGAGGTTTTGCAACAATAGTCTTTCAGTGCAGTTTACAATGCAATGTAATTTATGAAATATTTGATAAAGAAATTCAAACAAGGAAACCACAAGAGTTTAAACAAGAGGATGATTCACTAGTTTTGTGGTCTTAAGCATGTAAATCACTATTTAAATTAATGGGAGAACTAATACCCAGAGGAATTCTGTTACTTACTTATTTTTAAAAGAAGGAACCAAAGAAACTCATGTGCTTAGTGTGGTGTGGGAGGACTTCTGATGAGACTAGGTAGGTGGTTATATTTCTGTTTTAAGTTAGTCATTCCATCATGAAAAGTATAGTACTCTGTAACACTCAACATATTTTTATGAAAGTCTACTTCATTTATTAATTTCTCTGCTTTTGGGACATGGACATTTTACTAGGGATGCTAAGGGATTTGTCTTTTCAATGCAAAACCTGCTCTCTTCTACCCTTCTCTACCTACCTCTCTTCAAGAAACCGTTATGGTTTACTAGGGCCCTATCAGCAAAACTCAATAAAGACAATTAACCTTTGCATTCACAGTCAGAGAATTCAGCCTTTAAACCATTCTTCATGAAAGGTCAAGCTGAAATGGTTTTAAAGTAATATACATGCAAATTCCTTTTATCTGTGTTCCTATAGGGGGATTTCCTCTCTGTCTCTCAATGTATGTGTAAGGACTAGACATAGTCCAGAAGGCTGGAGAGAATTCCATGGATAAGATATAGTTGTTCATCGGACTTAGCAAAAAGGTCAAGACAATGGCAGTGCTCTCACTAGACACTTTAGAAATTATTCCTGTACTATCACTACCAAGAAATAGTAGCAACCTGTGGCTGAGCTTTCTGACATAGTACATTACAGCTTTGCTAAGCTCAACACTTTTTAAATGGAAAATACATCAAAATCTGAAGACTTGGTTAAAGGAAAAAAAAGCACTATCTTCTTGTTCTTCATGGCTTTTGGTACAAATTTTGTTGTGCTTTCCTCTGCCACTGTATTCTGCACTTTAAAAAAAGAGATGTAAGAGATTTACATAAAGGTTAGCAATGCATTTCTTTCTTCCTGAAATGGAAGAGGTTGGTGTGTGATGCTACTGTAAGCTGGGTTGTTTCTATAGGTCTGAATGTAAGACTTGGAGACAATATGTAACTCATGCTAGAGCCTTTCAATGATAAATCTAATGTGAAGACATATCTGGGACATGTTTTTGTACTATATCCCTTAAGCTTTTGGAGATTGATACCACCTTCCCACGATCCTGATTAGGTCATGAGCAAGATCGTTTGTAAGATATTACAGCAGAAATGTCAGAAGAGACTTTTCCTGTGAAATCTTTTCACTATGTGCTATTTTATATAAACTTCGTAAATCCATGTCCAACATGGTTGTTTCTATGTCCTCTAAGGATCCAGTATTCCAAAGGACAAAGATAAGGATTAAAATAAATAAATAAATAAATATATATATATATAAAGTGCACAATGTAAAGAAAATACTCTTTTCTCACTTTGACATGGAAATTCCACAGGCTTCTTGAGAAGATGGCTTAGAAATGGTACCATTGTTTTTATTTTAACATATGCTATAAAGACCTACAGAAACCTACTTAATGCCCTGTTGTACCATATATAATGCCACTGTAAAGCCAGAATGAAGATTGCCATTTATCTACCCAGGCATCAGATCCTTTGCTAATTCCAAGATAGGACACGTTAACACTTTGTTTCACACCAAAACCCCTCTTTGTGAGGAAAGATGTGTTTGCTATCCACAAGCACTAGGTTTTGTTCCTTGTCACAGGAAGGAATGACTATTGGCTAAGCCACAGGCAAGAGATGCAAAATGTGAGGCTTTATACTCGGCCAGCAGTGTTACTGCAGCTAATCCCGGAAGGCCAGATTTACAGAGGTACTGAGTAAGTCAAACCAAACTTGTGTAATTTTTTTTTTAATAAATAAACCTACTCTGTACCTCCCTTCTTACACTGCTAGATAACTGTGGCAGGTACACCCTCCCCAACAGACAAAAGAGGGCAAAACCAGGGTGTACCACAACAATTTGCAGCAAGCTGCACCTCAGGGTGATTCACTGGTACCCCAGGGGCTGGGTCCATGTTTTGTGTGTGCTGGACCCTCAGCCTATTAGAGTGACCACAGAGCACCCTCAACTAGAGTATAAATGAAGCCCCACGTAAGAAGCAGTGGAGATGGTTCTTTGCAGAGCAGTGGGCTTGGTAGGTGGGCCCTCCCCTTGGGCTAGCCATCCAAGGACATGTCCATGGGTGGAGTGAGTCTCTGTGGATTTAGTGACACCCCCCTCCCACTTCGGTGAGTGATAAATTTGGGCACTTGTGTGGGAGGTTTCCCTTTTAGTAGTGAGTGCATGCCCATTTTGGTTTGTCTTTCCTCACAGTTTAGTAATTAATTATGCAGTAGATGTATTCCTGATGGACATCTGAACTTGTGTGTTGTCATTAGGAGTGCTGGGTCAATAGACCCCCCATTTTGATAGCAGTTGCTGTCTATTTTGTGGGTGCCTCCGTGGCAATCACACATTAAGGAGGATTGTGTGGTTTAATTCCTGTGTATTTGCACTGCTTGAAAAGTACTACGTGATGACAGGCTGCTTTAGAAGTACTATATGAGGACAGTCTCTTCCTGCAATTTTAAATTAGCAGTACTTTGTTAAATCAGTGCAGTTACATCAGCAGAAGTACATCAGTGATATGTCTAAAAATCAGTGCCACAAGCAGTAGAATGCCTCAGGCATAAAAATCTGGCCTTTAGCCATATTTCTCTGTTTTATCAGTCCTCTTCAGTTCGTCTGGGAAGCATGGTCTGGAATTTATAGGTTCCACCTTCCTGCTCCTACAATTCTTGAACAGACACATTATTTTAGTAAACGGAGGCCATCACTACTGAAAAATGACTTCCTTTCCAGTTTGTAAGAAGGTAATTGTGTTCATTTAATGGAAGCACACAAACAGAACACAATTAATTTGAATTTGTGCTTTACAAATGGGTTGTTCTTTGTACTGTGATCAGGGTGGAAAGTGCAGATTGTTGAACCAGATCCACAAAGGTGTTTTTGCTGTTTTCGCTCTTCAAGATTGGTGTTGATGATACTTGTACTTCTCAGTTATATGGGACTTTTTCTACTCAAAGTTGTTCATAAGGTATTTTAAATTAGATTCAAGAAAGGGGGGAAACTTCATGTTGAACAAAAGCAATGCAATTAAGTGGCTACATGGCACAACAGCTCTTAAAAATCAGTATAGGTTTTCACTCAGGAAAACCGTTATGGAAAATCAATTTAACTTAAAATAGAAAAATTATCTGATTGGTCCACTGGTGGTTGATATATGGTGGTGTGTTGGGACCTGTAGCTGAGAAGAAATGCCATAAACCACTGAAATGACAGGTAGCATTCTTTCCAAGTGAAGTTATTCAGTAATACTGAATTATATTATTTCTAGTTAAAGGCAGTTGACATGCACAAAGCACGGCATAAATTGATCTACCAGTTAACTTGTTGAAGACACGTAAATTAACAGTGTTAGAGGAAGGTTTCACATTTGCTCAACTTAGAGTTGCATTTAACAAATTGCCACATACATAAAACAATCAAAACTAAAAATAATAATAAAAACTCAGTAGAGTCTTTGCTGTTTTATAAACTAGTGTGCTTCTGTACATAGATCAACAGAGATGACAAAAGTTGAAAGGCAATCTAAAATTTCAAGAGCTACCTATAATAAAGAGGAAGAGAGCCAGTTGAAAGGCAATCTAAAATTTCAGGAGCTACCTATAATAAAGAGGAAGAGAGCCAGTTGACTTGAGCCTTAGAATCTGTGTTTTATCTGGCATTCAATTTAAAGCCTTACATTGGAAAAGGTATTAAATCTGAACTTAGAAAGGTGCCTAGCAATCACACATCCAGCCTGCTGTGTGATGGGAAGGGTTTGGGGCTGGGTAGCTCCCTCTCCACAATCTATCTTTCCTGATCGCACTTGTGGCTCGGGCATAAATGTGGTTTGCCTGCAGGTAGCTTTGGAAGTGGTTAAGCTGTTAAGCTCAAAGTCCTGTGTTTTCCAGGAACATTCATTATTTCCTTTAGGACAGGGGTCCTCAAACTTTTTAAGCAGGGGGCCAGTTCACTGTCCCTCAGACACTGTCGGGGGCCGGACTATAGTTTGGAAAAAAACGACGGGGGAGTCGCCCACCTCGATGATGCCACCGCCCCCCTCCTGAGCCCGGCAGCGCAGTCCGGAAAGGGTGGCCAGAAGGGACTGAAGGAACTTTGCCGCGCCGGGGCTCTGGCAATTCGCCCGAGTTGGCTGGACCTCGCAGTCTAGAGGCTGCCGACTGAGCTTGCCCGGCAGAGGAGATGCCCATGCCTCTCGCCCACCGCACATTGCGGAGGAGGAGGAGGAGGATGGGGTGGCAGCGGCGCGGTTTGTAGCGGCGGGAGTTGCGGAGGGGGGGGGGTGGGGAGTTCTGTAAATACCCGTGGGCCGGATTGAGGACCCTGGGGGGCCGAATCCGGCCCGCAAACTGTAGTTTGAGGACCCCTGTACTAAAGTCTTTAATCATGGTCACCAAGAGTTAAACACATTAAGATCAGCATGTGACATTTACCTACCCATTTAAACAGCAACAACATGAAGAATTCCAACTCCACTCTAAACTCTGGAAAGCACATTCATGTATTACTGTGGCAAGTTGGAAGTGTTCACCAGTGCATCACTGAAGCTGCATCTAAATTCTTCTAGCATGAGAAGTATATGAGCAAGTCTTACAGCTCTGAACTGTAATCTTAATCTTTCCAATACTATACCTTTGTAACATTTCACTCATCCTATTCTTTGATGTACAATAGGGGAATCTGCTGACCATAATTATATTCTTCCTACTGATCTAGAGGCTTTAAAACACAACAGAAAAAGCCTTACACATAACTAGCTAGTTAACTTGAGGCCCTTGAATCATAAATTGCTTACATAATTAGGATTTTGTATTAGAAAATCACCAGACTCATACTTAGATGTGAAGTATTTATTCGTTTTTTAAAATCAGCATCTTCAAACATAAAAATCCAATCTGACTTCTGCTCAAGTCAACACAGTTGACTCACAGTTTGACTATGCCAAAATAGAACTGTTAAAGTGGCCATATGCCTAGCAGTTGGCAGAGAGCATACCAGTGCAAGCAAGCAAGCCTTTATTAAGCAGTCTATATTTACATACTTTACATGTCCTAAAAATCTACATAACTACAATTTTGATATCTATCTGTGAAATAAACGAGATCACAGATAAAGCATTAAAAAAAAAAAAACCGTACATATATGCCACTCACAGATTACTCCAAACAGATAATACAAAAAGTTAAGTATGCAAAGGCCCGTCCCACTCCCTTGATGTAGGGACTGGCGTCCGGAAGATCTCGGGCTGGCACGGAAAGATAGGAGGGGCATAGAAGCTGGGTGGCTAGCT
>JAVSBS010016648.1:0-11583 GCA_033124195.1 Coracias cyanogaster
TATCAACACCCTTCTAGCTCCCAGCACAAAACCACTGCTGCTATGTGGAAAACCAGCTCAGCCAGACCCACTACAACTATATTATTACCTTGTGATCAATCAACCTTGGCTGGACACCAGGTGCTCACCAAGCTGCTCTATCACTCCCATCCTCAGCAGGATGGGGAGGGAAGAAAATAAGATGGTTGTGGGTCGAGATAAAGGCAATTTAAGAAAGCAAAAGCAAAGGCCGTGTACAGAAACAATGGAAAACAAAAGATTTATTGTCTATTTCCCATCAACAGATGTCCAACTACTTCCCAGCAAGTAGGGCTTTAGTACACATAGCAGTTGCTCCAGAAGACAAAAGTCATAATAATGAATGCCTCCCCTCCTCCTCCTTTCTCTCAGTATTCATTGCTGAGCAGATGTCATATGGTATGGAGTATCTCTTTGGACAGTTTGGGTCAGCTGTCTAGCTATGACCTCTCCCGAGATCTTGCCCACCCATCCCGCTGGGGAAGGAATGTTGGAAAAGAAAGCCTTGGTGCTGTTCAAGAACTGCTCAGCAGTAGCCACAACATGGGTGTGTTATCAACACCTTTCTAGCTACTAATACAGAGGACAGCGCTATGAGGGCTGCTATGGAAAAATCAGCTCCATCTCAGCCAGACTTAATACATAGCTTATCCAGCAGAAAGCTTTTTCCTGTAGGCTGCCTGTGACCGAAGGAGGGAAGATTGTTTTAGGCATGCAAGCAGTGTATATGTCATTGAGGTGAAGAAGTAAGAACACAGAGCATAACGCTGCCAGGGTCTGTAAGATTCATTAGGTCCAGCTCCTCTATAATCACAAGCAATCAGATTATAGAGTCCCACTGATAAATGTATTAAGCTTCTCTTCATGTCCTGTATTGTACTAAAAGAAAGCTGCATTATCAGTAAAAAGAAAATGTATAATACATCATTGCAGATAGAAAAAGTTAATTTAAATACTCAGAGGACCTTACACAAAAAGTGAAAGGTAAGACAAATGGTCTGCTTGGGTACCTGAAGGAAAATAACAGTTCTGATAAAGTTTCATTCCTGACAAGACTAGTAAGCTAATGGGTGTGTGTATTGAAGCAGTGAAACTACCAGAAAACTTCTTCCTTGCAGTCTCAGTTTCACAAAAACTGTGTTCTCCTCTCTGCATTCCTGGCACAGGCAATCCCATAACTGTTTTCTAAAAGAATGTTTTATTTGTAGTAATTCCCTCACCCAATTGCAGGAGCAGAAAAGAGGAATCAAGCTCACTGTAGTTGATTGTTACGAATATACAGGAGTGAAAAATACTATAAGTCACCATACCTCGGTTAAGATGTTGTAGGACCCAGTGACATTAACTTTCTTGAGTTGGATCTACCTGTGATTTCTTGAAATTATTACATCAAAACCATCAAAAGGGTGTTCAGTCACTAATGGTAAATAAATGTAACATAAACTAAGGGGTGAAAAAAATGGTTTTTAAAGAGAAAACTCAGGCTTGGTAAGGAAAAGAGGTTAAAAGAAGAGATACCTCCCTTCCAATGCAATGAGCTCTTAACGGTCGTTTTGCTTTTCTATGCAGCAAATTTCAATGGCTCCTTGAGTTGTGACAGTCTTTACAGAATAAAAAGTTCTGCAGATAATACAGGTTGGAAATGGCCTCAGGAGGTCTCAAGTCCAACTTCCTACTCAGAACAGGGTTAGTTACCAGGTTGCTCAGACTTTTATCTGGTCAGATCTTGGCAGTCTCCAAGGACAGAGACTATATAACCTCCCAACTCACCCTGTTCCACTGCCTCACTGTTGTCATGGGGAAACTGTTTCTCCTTACATCTAGTCTGAACCAATCTTGTTTCAAAACATGTCTCTTACCTCTCAATATCCCACCATACACCAATCTCCTATCTTCTTGCTAACTTCCCCATAGGTACTGGGGTGGCAGTCTTCCCCCAAGGCACCCTCTTGGATAATTCTCAAATTAAAGTGACCTGGATAATTCCTCCAGATCGGAATATCAGCCCTCCCCTCAAGCATATTTACTGTACTCTACAATTTGCTGTCATCTGCAGATCAGATGACTGTGCACTCTTAACCTCCTCCAGATCATTGACAAAGACGTTAAATGGGAGAGGGCCCAGGACAGACCCTTGTGATATACTGCTTGTCCCTGGGTAGAGCAGACTTCATTAATCAGTAACTTCTGATCTCAATCACCTAACGAGTTTTTCACTCATCTACTTGTCCAGCCACCTATACTGTAACGCTCAAACTTGAATGCAAGAACATAAGCAGATCATGTCAAAATCCTTGCTAAAATCAAGAGAGTCAAATACCCTCTGCTTTTCTCAATCCCCAAATCCAATCAAGGCAATCAGGTTGGTCAGGCATAATTTGCCCATTATAAATTTATGTTAACATTTCCAAAGCAGCCATTTCTCAGAGACTGGATGGGCATCAGTCCACTGGTGGGAGGTGTTGAGTGATTGTCTTTGCATCTCATGTTTTCTTTTTTTTCTCCTTTCCTTATTAAACTTTCTTTATCTCAATCCATGAGTTTTTGTTGCTTTTGTCCTTCCAATTCTCCCATCCCACTAGGCAAGAGTGAGTGAGTGACTGAATCAGGTCTGAGCTACCAGACAGGGTTATGTTGCATGGCTTACTTGTAACAGCCTGTACTGTCATCCTCATTCAGAGTGGCAGAGCTTATACTTTATATATAATCTAAAATTTGCTATTTCCTGGCTAATGTGTGCTTTAGCAATATTTTATAAGAAGTGTGTATCTGAGTACATGCTGACTTTAAAATCATTTTTGAAAGCAATTTCTCTCTGTACTTTTGTGTTTAATACATTTACTGCTGGGTATGTAATAATGATTAAAATCTTTCAAGAGCTCAGTGATTAGAAAGATTATTTCAGAGCTTATACTATTAACTTTCAGAACACTTGCAAAGAGTTGTGTATTACTTCCTGCATCACTGCTGTGCTAATCTGGGCATGGTATCTAGTTCTTAAAGTGGAGCAGGAGGGGAGAAGATTTTAACATACGGCAAACTGTTGCTAAACACTGCTGTTACTATTCATTTCAATGAGTGTACAGAGTTTAGCACAACCGATACCTTATTATAAGTACGAGTCTCTAGGTGCAAAAGCAATACAACTGTTACATACTGTTTCTGTGTACAGGTGTGCAGATGAAGAAAAACATTAAAGAATCCTGTTAAGGAACACAACGATCTTTCAGTGGTCTCATGTCTGTCAGTCTTTGGAACTTTTGTCCCATTTTTCATCTTATTAACATACCAAACAGCAAAATATTCCATGAATGCAATCCATGTTTATAAATACTGTCAGCATTACTGACATTTCATCAGTTTCAAAGTTTCATGAAATAGCAAATTCTATCATAGGAAAAAAAAAAATCAATGGATTCCAAGACACTCCAGAGATATGAAGGTTCTACAGAGAAACAGAATATTCGAGATAGTCAAGAGTACTAGGAGATGTATACAGACCTGTTGTCCAGGTTCTGGAGATCTGTTTAATAGCAGCTGGCAGCATGGGGATACTCATAGATCATAGAGTTGTTTTCTCTAGCTAAGCTAGCATAGCAGAAATTGGAACCCTCCTTTCTGACCATATCTCTGGTTAAATTAAAAAGAAAAAAACCAACAACCCACAATAGCATGCCAATACTTTCACATAGAAGATAATTCAAAGCAAATTTTATTCAGGAGGGCAATGAATTGGAGCAAGCCTGAAGCAGCCACACTGCAGGTACTGCATATGGCAGACCCATCAGCAATTTCCGAGCCACCAGCACAGCTGCCTAAGGAACCTGCCAAGAGACCAGATGTCACTTTTGGAAAGCTACATAACACAGCTTGAAGTGTGAATCCTTTGATGGCAAACCTTTTTCACCGGGTCACATTCTGATCTCATTCACATTGTTTCAAAGCTGAGATTTCATACAAAATAGGTAGGAACAGGATTTCTTAAATGAAAATATAAATGGCAAACCAGCTGAATTTCATTCAAAAGAAACAGTGAGAGAGAAAAAGTGTTTAAAATTGGTGTCTCAGTTTGCAGGAATATGGTTTTCCAATAAAACCAAACATTTGTATGTGTAATTTAAATAATGAAAGCAATGAAATAAATTAAATTTCTTGCCCACATTTTCGTAACAGTGTTTTAAAAATAGTTCTTATTGCAGATTCACATAAATTAACTTTTATTACCATTTGATATGCTAGCAAATAGGTGTGTTACTAAAAATCTAATGAGTAGTAGGTGCTTAACCATGAATACTTTTAAAGTATTTTGTAAATAGTCTGTTTATTAGAACACTATTGAGGTGTTACTAAAGGAAAAGTATAAAAGGATAGACTTAGTAAAAACAAATTCAGACTATCAGCAACAAAGTGTGTATAAGCCTTACCATGTCCCTCATATACACACAATAAAAGAAGCAATAAACTTAACAAATAAATTACACACATTACAGCAATACAATAGACCTGCTGAAGAGCTAATGAGAGAAGTAGTGGGAGAGAATTGTTTTACCTCTAGGTGTGTAAAGGACCTGTAAAATTTTGAAAGACTATTTAAGAATTATTTGTTTTTACAGAAATTCAGCTTTGTTTTTTAAGAAGATAGCAAGTATTTAAAAATCTATTTTACTGAGGAACTTTTCTTTGACTTTTTGTGTGGAAACATGAACACCATGAGCTGCAATGCTACCTTAACCTCACCAATGTCCTTTATGATAATCAAAACACTTTAAGTGTCTCTTAAGTGTCTCTTTAAGTACATAGATGCTCATAAGGCTTCAAAGTTTATCAGAAAAACATTACAGTCCAATTGTGATTATGTAGCACTAAGAGACGTTGCTTCTGTACCTCTCTCCAAGTCTGTCAACCAAAAGTCTCTAACAAGGTGACATTACGTTTTCTGGAATGCCAAGATTCATAGAGCAGGGGAAAGACTCTTTAGGGCTGATCCATGATTGACATCATTTTCTTCAAAAGAAAACATGCTATATATTTGTGTTTTTTAAGACCAACAGAACACTTTAAATGTTACTGTCAAATCTGCATTATGTCAGCTAAGACTGATTATTTCCTGGATAAATTATTATAGAGAGTTTTCCTTACTCAGGAATATACTTTAGTGTTTTCTGCACTTCCTAAGATGAAAAAAAGGAGTATGATCATTCTACTATTGCCAATAATCTGTTCAGATTCCATTAATGTAATTGAATAAAGATTATTCATTCATTACATGTATTGTGAGTAAAACCTGCAGTTTAGCACTAAAAGAACATGGAAAATGGAGATAAAGAGGGTTCTAGCAACATATATCTTGCTGGACAATTAAGGCTGCAACCTCAGATGCATAACAATTGCTATTGCAAACCCACATGCAGGAAATACAGTCACTGTAATAAGTTATTTGAATGTATGAAACCAATCTTTTGCTTCCATTCAGCTTTTACATGGCAATTTAAAAGATTTTTTGAAATTTGATAACTCCTTTTTCTTGATGAAATAGAAGCTTTATTTGATGATCTGTGTTTTTCAGGATAGAGGTTTTTTTAACAAAATACTGACGAAAAAGGATTCTTTTTGAAATTATATGTGATATTTTGCCAACTTATAAAATTATGTCTCAAACAGGTTATTTTCTGCAGAAGGGAAAACTGGGTTGTTCAAAAAATCTAATTTTAAATTATATTTTTTTGCTTTTGATTAAAATATAGGCATTTGTGTTCAATTTACACCATTTTGCTGCTCTTTAACTCTCTAGTTTTCTTAGTCAACATCCTAGTAAACAGGTTATTTGCATCCCAGTTAAATTGTTTAGACTGCAGTAAGGAGAACATACACGAAATTTTAACAGTAGGAAGAATCATACAGGCATCACTCTATTTCGTGATGTTTAAAAGTATTTCAGGCACCTCATCCATCCACTCTAACCCTCAGCTCCATGAGAGGTTTCACTGTATCTTAGACTATCCCTAAGATAGCCTAAGATACAAACACTTATGCAACATGATCGGCCTTTTCAGGCTAAAGAGTTGATTGAGAAAAGATGTTTGAGAGGACTGAGAGTGGCACTGGGATAGCAAATAAGGAAACATAGTTCACTGCCTTTTTCAGGAGAAGAACATTCAAAAGGCATTAAATGGATGTGCTGGGTGGAAGACTTAAAACAATCATTAGGAGATAGTTAACATAAAACTGTGAAAAGCATATGCACTGGATGTTACATTGCCACACCACGGGAAAATCTCCCTGGAGTCTTATCTTCTCCAGGCTCAGCAACCCCAACTCTCTCAGCCTTTCTTCACAGAAGAGGTGCTTCAGCCCTCTGATCATTTTTGTGGTCCTTCTCTGGACCTGCTCCAAGAGGTTCCTGTCTTCCTTGTGCTTAGGTCTCCAGAGCTGGACACAGTACTCCAAGTAGGTTCTCCCAAGAATGGAGTAGAGGGATTTTGTCTTTATGCTGCATCGATGACTTTCATTTCTTAAATTTTGCATTTTTCTTGATGGAGAGGTGGCTTGTAATGTTGTTTTTTTTTGCTGTAGCTGCAATTTACAAAGATCAACCTGAAGTCTGATCCTTGTCCCAAGGCTGTTTTCAATTTCTGGTTTTTTTGGGTGACACAATTTTCATGCATATGCTCTTTATTTTCCATTCCTAAGTGAGTGTAAGTATGTAATAAAACCAGGCTGAAACAGCCCCATATATGAATCCTTTTGGATTAACCTGCTTTTAGTAAAGAATCGAGAAAAAGTCCTGATTTTTTTATATAAATAGTTTCTTTTAATTTGAAGTGTATTTTCCTTATTTTCTTATGAGAATACAATAAAATACAAGAAATCATATACTCTTTTCCATTGTCCACCAGAGCAGCCATTCTGATAAAGAATAAAATTATATATTTATTGGAATAACTATACTGGCTATTTGTTTCAGATCTTATTATCTCCTAGGAGCTTGGAAAATGTTTGGTTTAAAAAAGAAATCAGACTCTTTCCATGTACTGAAAAAAGATTAATATCTATAACTTGCTGATTCTTCACTGAATCACAGCATTACAGAATGGTAAGGGATGGAAGGGACCTCTGGAGATCATCTAGTCCAACCTTTCTGCCAGAGCTGGTTCACCTAGAGCAGGTTTTGAAAGTCTTCAGAGACTCCCCTTTTCCTCTTTTCACTCCCCTTTTAAGAATAAATACTATGTTTGGCCTTCTTCAGTACTGTGGGACTGTCCCCATGCTCAGTAGTTTGTCAAAGAGAAAGACTAATGATAAATAGATTGTATTAGCTAGCTCCTTAAGTACTTTGGGGGAGAATTTTATCTGAGCCTATGGCTCTGAACGCATCTGATCTATGTACACTTCTAAAGATATTTTTTTACACATTCTGCCTATACCTGTCACTGTGTTAAAATTAATTTTCCTTGGAGTCTGTTCACAATTAATCTTTTTTTATCTTTTTTTTTTTTGTCTTTTTGGGAAGAATGAAGTGAGATAGCTTTGACTACTTCAACTTTCCCTATACCATCCATTATGTTTACTTTTCCCTCAAACAAAGAACATCACTTAGCTGCCTTAGTCTTCCTCTTAGTTGTAATGTGGTTGTGGAACTAACTTTGTTGCTTTGTTTGGTCTCATGGTAGTTTTAACTAATATACACAAATATGCCTTTGTGATAAGATTTGATGTAATCCATCAAAGTGTGATTTTCTTTGGATTTGTAGGTACAATGAAACATTCTTTAATGTTTATTGGAATAAAAAATGATTTGTAGTCTTGCACAAAAACCCCACCCATGTACGTATCCAATCAATGAAAAAACCACTTTGACGTAATATTAAAATTTAAAGAGGTTAGCACTCAGTTGGCTAACATTTTGACTGTAACAATGACAACATGCATCTGCTATGAAGGAAAAGAAACTCCAAAATAGGCAGCTAAAAATGATCTTCCCGAAGGTCAGCTAGAAAAATATCCTGATTATACTAAAATACCACTGGCCAAAGAAGTCGAGGAAGATGATACTAAAATGCAATTAAGTGTGCACTTAGACCAGTGATAGGATCCAAAGTTTTCTTTGCTCACATTTTTATTGAAGAACACAGTGTTAAATTGTTGAATTCAGTACATTCAGACAATGGCTTCTGTCATGAAAGCCTTTTGGTTCTTTTTGTCTCTTTTTTTATCTCATGGGTCATACAAATACTCAAAACAAATAGATGTGGTTTTGAATATTCTATTACTTATTCTATTCTATTCTATTACTCTATATTTAATCAATATATATTGACTTATTAAGTTCACAGTTATCATGTAGAATTACCTGCTCAGAGCTGAATTAACAAATCTCTGTAAATTGGATTAGCTGAAGACAATGTAATTCTGAGAAGACATAAAAAAACCACAACCCCTAGAAATGCTATAAATCATTGTTTTCTAACTTTTTTTTCTATTCTTTTTCCTAGTGACATGTATTTTATTTTACATTTTTGACAGTCATGCGCATAATCAAGTTGTAAACCACTGATGGGAACCTGCCCATTACAGGCTTTGATGTATAATAAAACAATTGCATACTATATTGTAATAAATTGCTTAAAGGAGCGACAACTTAATTATCTAAACTGAACAATGGGATAGAATTGAAATGCCTCATACCTGTGGATAATGACACAATTAATCTGATCAGAATAGTATCTGGAAGACAGCAGTTTGGGTTTTGACATCCAAATTAATCACCCAAAAATAACTGCCTGAAAATGCAAACAAATGTTGATATATATCATTAAGAACACAGGAACATAGCCACAGCCTGGAATAGTAATATGGTTGTAACATAGCAGATATAATATAAAATGAAGAACAAGGGAAGTAATAAATGATATCTCAATATACATTTTGTAGACTCAGCTCTCTCTAGTTTTTTATATGATGCTCTTCTACATCATGTTTGAGTTTCTTGGAAATATTTTTTCTTATACTGAATCAGCTAAAATTTCCATAAAATGAACCATCAAGAGTAACAAATCACTGCATATATAATATGTAGGAGAAAAAATAGTTTGCATGTATCTACATCAACAGACTTTGTTCTGAAGTAGGAACAAATGGAGTAATATTAATCTTCCTATAACTAGTGATGAAGAAATCTCTGAATTTTCAGTCAAGAGTCCTCACCTTCAAACTTCTATTTGCTAGCATTTGAAACTGAGTATGAGATTTGACATGAATCTATGAACATACTTCCTACAACCGTAGGGAAGCAGTAATTTCTTTGGGCCAGCCTATAGGAGAAATAATGTTGTTTATGTATATATTTTGCTTAAATGACTATAATATGACTTGCACTTTCTCTCTTTCTTATTTAGCAGTAGCAATACAAAGAGGTGTATTGCTCAGGTCAAGCTCAGGTGCTTCATCACTGTGGATGTGATATTGTATGCCAATTGGTGCGATACTGTGTAAAGCAAAGGGGTAACTGATACTATGAAAAATGAGGCAAAGTTATGGAAGATTTATTCAGGTTATTCTATGACAGGACATTCAAACAATAAATTTCAAAGTACATGAAATTCTTCACCAAAAGTCTGGAATATTGAAACGTTGTTGTTCTTAGAATCTAGAGATGTTAAAGTTCATTATTATTTTTAATGTACTACAGTTTTGGAGAACAAGTGATACTCACTTTTTTCTGTCACAAATTTAAATAAAATGAATATAATCATGTTCTCTGTTACCATTGTTTAAATATTTCTTCTATCCTACTCTTTGGGGCAGAAGCCTACCTTCTAATAAACAGTAAGGCTGTCTAGTAAATGCTCAAACATATTTCACAGAGATTGAGGACTGATCCTGCTGCTGGTTAAACTGGAGATAAATAATTCCTTTGTGAATTCTGGGGTGAGCACAGCAGAGTACCTGATGTGTTAATAACAATTTATTTTATGACTACTCTTCCTTAGCCATGAGTGAACCTCTGTGACAGGTTCTGTATTTAAGGCACAATCTGGCAAGTAAGTCATTTAATTATGGGGGGGCAGAAAACAAAAATAATATAATATAGAATTAGAACTTCAAAGCTCATCTCCGCAGTGTGGAATCACACCAAGAAATTGTAAATTTCACAGTTTTCTTAGTTAAAAATTGGTTTATTTCCCCCCAAATCATGAGAAACATCACACACAGCTTCTTATACCCATTTTATTTTGGTTAACAGCATGCCACATCATTACCAATTTCAAGGGAAAATTCATTCCCATAGTAGCTTTCTATCAGCCAGAGCATTAAGGTAGCAAGCATGCCGTAGCTTGTACATCTCTAGCACTCACTTTGGTTAAGATAATTCATCTTTCTTTTTCTGGTAATACACTTACCAGAAATTGTATTTCTCACATACCTGTAGAAGCCTTTATGTGTGACATCCTGTGATCTCATTATGTAAATATTAGAAATAACAATTAACCATTGTCATCTGGATGATAAGATTCCCCTGTAAACAAAATTTAAAATAACAAAACAGTAGTAAAGAACAGATAAACAGATAAACAGATAAACAGATAAACTCTTACTAGTCTGAACTACTCGAGCTTTTCAAACTGATTTCTTTCCTTCTTTTTGTGCTCATGTCAATAAAACAAAATTCTGTATAATAGCAAAAGTCAGGGAAGAGTTAGATCACCTTCTTTTTCCCACTGCCTGACCTTCACTTCCCTCTTTCTGTTAGACTTCTCACTAGAGAAACAACATAACTGACGACAAACATGAGCATTGCCTTTACTTATTATTTCTCAGAGAGATGGCTGCCAGTGAGCATATTACAAAACTAGTTCTTATTATAAGATTTACTGCAAAATTTCTTATGACACATTGTACCCATAGACTACAGCTGATACAAAAGGCATAGGACTCCATCTAAATAGGAAGAAGATGTGTTTACAGAACTCTTGGTATCTGTGTCAAGTACTTTTAGTAAACAATGTATTTTGTCATCACTGTGAAACACTCTTGATGGGTTGAAAATAGAATACTTCGGCATCTTGAGAGAACATCAGATTAACATATTTCAAGTTCAGAATGAAATATATTACTTCTGTAGTCTATGACTAAATATAACTCTTCTTGAAAAACACAGGACTTATGCCCTTACGCCAAAATTTTTCCCTTGGACGTCTATTAATTTAAAGACTACCTTCTACAAGATATCAAGTCCTGATTTAAAAACTCAGAGAATGTGAGAAACGCTAAAGGTGTGTAGTGGGTACAGCTGAGCTGATTTTCCACGTAGCAGCCCTCATGGTGCAATGTTTTGTGCTGGGAGCTAGAAGGGTGTTGATAACACACCCTTGTTGTGACTGCTGCTGAGCAATGCTTGCACAGCACCAAGACTCTTCCCAACATTTTCTCCTGCAGTGTGATGGGGTGGGCAAGATCTTGGGAGGGGACACAACCAGGACAGCTGACACGAACTGACCAAAGGGATATTCCATACCATATGACGTCAGCTCAGCTATAAAGCTAGGGAAAAGGAGGAGGACGGGG
>JAVSBS010016649.1:0-11364 GCA_033124195.1 Coracias cyanogaster
CTGCCATGGCAGGGACACCTCCCACTAGACCAGGTTGCTCAAAGCCCCATCCAGCCTGGCCTTGAACACCTCCAGGGGTAGAGCATCCAACCCCCCTGGACAACTTGTGCCAGTGAAACCTGTTCCATTCGCTTGAGAAGATTGTGGTTTGGTTAATGGTCACTAGCCCCCTTGCTCTGACCTGCAGCTGCTGTACAGGAGTCACTCGATACAATGTCGACCAAGAGTTGCTGAAATAATTTTCCCTTCCTTTAGTTTACAATGGATTTTGGATAAACAAGACCTATTGAAGGAACGCCAGAAAGACTTGAAATTTCTGACTGAAGAAGAGTATTGGAAACTACAGATATTTTTTACTAATGGTAAAACCGTTTTATTTTTATTTCTGCTGTAAAATCTGTACACTATCTGCCACGTCTAAATCCAAGTTTGAATTGCTTTGAGAATGTAATGCTTCAGTTGTGATAGTACATATACTTTCACAACCTGTTTTAACAAAGAGCTGGAATATCAATTACATCGTCATTTGTTAGTCATATTAACACAATTTTAGGAGAACTTACAGGCAAATTAGCTGCGTATATAACATTTTAACCTGTGATGGGACGAAACATCGTACATTTTCTTGTTTTCAAGAGCTTCTTGCAAAGAACATAGAAGGAGGAGAGGCCAGCAGAAACTGCTAAGCTAGCATATGAAAGGCTCAGTGTCAAGTGTTAATACTCAGACCGGACTTTTGGTGGTTTCCTAGGCTGTGGTAAGTATTTTAGCTGATCTGTGCAGACCTATTAAACAGCAAAGTTTGGAAACCTGTTATTTGTATTCAGTTAACATTCTTTGAAACCTGCACCACAGCCTGTGTCTTGCCTTGTGACTGATTCCCCAGCACTGGGTGGCTCTCAAATTGTCTACGAGCTTCTGAGAGCTCTTGGCAGGCAGCCTGCTCTCTCAAAGAGTTTGGGGCTTGTCTGTGACATTATCTAAGACTTGCTTGATCCGGAGAAGCATTTAACCATATGAACGGCCGCACTGGAGCATATCAGATTACGCAGGCACTTAAACTCTTTTCTGTGCAATTGTTCAGCATTTAAAAAAAAAAATTCCTAAGGAAAGGGTATTGCTTAGTAGTAGTTTGTTTGTAGACAGCTCTAAATATTTTTCACAGCAGACCTTTAAAGTATAGAATGCTTGTTTTTTCAGTTATCTAGCCAGACTCGAGACAGAGAAATTAAATGACTTTCCCAAGGCCACTGAAAGATCTTATGTCAGTGCTGGAACAGTATCTGTGAAAGATACTTAACCCAGCTTCTCTCTTAGCTGAGCTATTTTTATAATAATGGTATATACTGCAAATCTGATCGCTGTGGATACATCTGTGTTGTCACTTCTACAGCACCAGGAAATCAAGCTAACAATGATTTACCTATTTGATCAATTCCTGAAGTTTCTTGAGGTTAAGACAAAGTGTCATAGCTTCATAATGCAGAAGAGAAAACAGGGTACTGATATGTCTAAAACTGTATTTCTGTGCTAATTTTCACTAGTATTATTTGAATTCTGAAATACGCTTTTAAAAAATGCTTCACTTCAGTATTTTTATTGAGTAAACAAAGATTCACAAAGTAGACGAGGTGGTTTCAGTTTGTGGTTCTCACGCTCCTTGGCGCTCCTTGCCTCCCCTGAAGGTTCAGTGTGTGACCTGCGGCAGCTACAGAGCAGCTCTGCCAGCATCTCCCTTGTGCATGTATGAACATGGCCTGCCCTGGAGGGGAGGGTGGTGCTGGGCTTTCACCCCTTCTGCAGCAAAAAAGGGCACCTTTGTGGTGAGGACAGTCAGGGGCTGCTCTGTACTGATGGGAGCCACAGCTAGCACAGAGCTTGCTGTGTTCAGGCCCTTGATATGTCTTGTATCATCACCTGCCTCTGAATAGGGACACTGCTTTGGGTTTATAGAGTGTCCTTCCCCTCTTCTCTCCCACCTCCTGCATTACCTGGGTAGGGATATGTCTTGGCCCCAGCTTGTCACATTCACCATATGTCTACCCAGGAGATGGTTGTTCCGTAAAGCAACCAAAAAACTGCCTGGAAAGAGGGGTTCCTGCCACCTCCTTGCTAGAAAACAAGTGCAGGAGATCACCAACAGATTGTATGGCCATGCACAACTATTCAGAATGTTAATACTGTACAGGAGGAAATGTATAATCTTAAATAGTTTGAAAAAGGAAATTCATGTTGATTTCTCTCTTTGGATCACTAAGTCTTTATAATAGAGTTTTTGGTTGAAAAGTGCATTAATTGATTTCCATTTCTGTTTTAGGGCAGAAGCTGTAACATTTGTGTTACAGGCTACTCAAAATATTCAGATATAAAATTATTTTTATTTAAAAATCTTACCAAAGCCACTTACTTTGTGAATATCAGGGAATAAATAATCCAATAATATATTTTAAAAAATATATTTAAAAAATTATAAGTATTGGGCTTTCTTCCAGCATACACAAGCTTCCATTTCATTAAGTCTCTCTAGGCTCTTGTCCATTTTTTTCCCTAAACCACACTTGATTTTCCTCTGACAGCAGATGGCCTAACCATTCCTGAAAATCCCAGGGGAGTGAGAAACATATTTGGAGAATTCAGTTTAGCTTAATACTTGAATTTTTCTGATGCCCTAGTAGTAGGACAGCTTTTTAGCCCCATGGTCAAATCAAAGGGAAAAATCCTTTCAAACCTCCCAAGATACACTGGTAAGCATTTTAATATTTATACAGATATTGCATTCCAGGCTTAACCTCCTTTCTGGCAGTATTGCTTATCCCGCTGTCACTGGCAAGCTAGTCTCAATTTAGCATTCTTCTCTTTAGGAAAAGAGTGATATGACACAGGCAGGGATTTACTGTTGCTTTGGGTAATCATAGGGGATGACATTAGTTACCTTTTCCTGGGGCGAGGGAAAAAAGTTGCCAATCCTCAGTGCCATTTAGCAAGGTTTTCTCCTCACTCAGCCCTTTTCTAGCCAACAATGTCTGTGATATTTGTTTAAAATACTGTGATGGTCATTAAAAGTGAGAGTAGGGTGTACCCTGACTGCTCCCAAGGGATATGGGATAAGAACGTGGGCAAAAAAATCTGGACTTGTGTCCTTCAGTAGAGTCTAAGAATTTAGCAATGACTGGTAACAGAATTTTTGCTTTTCCCATCAGCGATTGCAGTCTTGATCTTGCTGTACATATTTTAAATATATACTTAAGTGTATTTTAAATTGTTTTGGATTCTTCTGGTGAGGGAGGAAAAAAAGAAGATGGACTCTTAGCATAGCCGAGCCTTGCTTGGAATGGTGGCCTCAAAGAAGTATGGGAAAAATAACAAGTAACAACCTTATGTTTCGCTGTGCCATTCTCTATATCCAACCCCTGCGCTTAATCCCAGCCTCATGCATCTAATTTGCTTGGCACCTTTCCTTTGCCTGGGAGGCCAAACAAGAGCTACCTGCACAGATGACACCAGGGTTGTTTCTTGGCCAACTGGCAGAGGACCACTGTGATGGAGCAGCTGACTGCATGCTCTGGTCTCCCACCCCCTCTCCCTAGACTAAATATGTCATTTTTTTAACACCTGCTGCCTCTGCCAAATTTAATGACCATGTTTATGTTGGCAGCTTTAGTTGTTTGAAAAAAACCATCCATTTTGCCTGGCACTGAAAAGCCACAGACTTATATTTTAAATGCTTGAATTTGTTTTGCTCTAAAATGGAATACGCAAGCTTTATCCTTCTGAGATTTGTGTTATCATCTTCTTAAAGGTCATACTCACTTTGTACACAATGAAATCAAGTTACCTTTCCCTTTTTGAAGGTGTCCACAAGATTCAGGATGCAGTGCTTCTTCTTCGCCTGCAGGTCTGTAGGTTTACAGCAACATGTTGTCTCACCAAACAACGAATCGGAGCTGAGGGAGAGGACTGTGCTGCTGCTCGTTAGAAACCCCAGCACTAGTCATGTTCTGAGATCCTTTGCTATTTGGTGTCAGATTGTTGTAAAAACTCAACTCAAGTTTTTGTTCATTTTTTTTTAAGTTATCCAGGCTTTAGGTGAACATCTTAAATTAAGACAACAAGTTATTGCCACTGCTACAGTCTACTTCAAGAGATTCTATGCCAGGTAGGACTGTTTACTATGATGGTACAAGAATAAAACATTTGCTAGGCACATTTTGGTAGCCCTTTTAAAATGCGGTTCTGTATTAAAAACAGTGCCACTTTTGTTTTCTGGATGGTGTAAAGCTTTTATGCTAATAAAGTTAACTTAAGCTTTGCTTTTTCAAAAGGAAGTGTGGTGCTCTTAATAGATTAATCGTTCTACGTGTATGAAACAACATATTATAATTTTGTTATAACATTTCAGATATTCCCTAAAAAGTATAGATCCAGTATTAATGGCTCCTACGTGTGTGTTTTTGGCATCCAAAGTAGAGGTATGAAGTATTACAATTTTTTAATGTAAAATTATGTGATGTATGAAAGAGAGAAAACGTTTAGGACTTTTAAAATTTTTTGTCATTCTTCATGCTTTGGGGCTTGAAACCTTCTCTTTTTTTTGTATAGATTTCTATAGCATTGAAGAAAAGGAGACAGAGAAGGCCTTCAAACGTGTTATTTAGTATTTGATCTTTCACAATTTTGTCTGAGTTACTAACCCTGAAGGGCCACTGAAAATTCGAAAGAGTATTTTATATGGCTGTTTCACTGTGATACAGTGTATTGGCATACACTATATCTTAAATTGTTCAGTGTCTTCTTTCTGGTGTTTTTCCTTATTTATGTTTACTCAAACTTGATAACATAATTTGAAATTTTGTACTAATTATCCTTTTCCCTTTCATATAGTGAGGTATCCTCAGAGTTTACCACACTTTCATTACTTGAATTAAAAGTATGTTGTAGCTCATGCATTGTCTTTGAGAAATTACTGTAAGGACCTGACCCATCAGGGATAGTGGTAAGAAGGCTCCATGCTTCCACCATAAGAAGTCCACTTTGAATGTGGCCAAGAGTTTGCATCAGCTGCGTGCTGCTCTTAGTCCTCTGTAATGCAAGAAGTTTTTCAGCTGTTGAGAAGTGTATGATAAATGTCTGCATAATAGAAAAAAAAAATCAAATTGGCCAATTTGTGATATATCAGCATTAATAAATTTTACAGAAGGAACTCAAATACACAGGGAATGGTAGAAGCAGTCCTACTGAGCCAGTGTCTATATATAATACTGTTGTATGTACAAATACTGTGATACCTTTCAGTGGTTGGAAGATATGAAGGAAAGGAGAGAGTATGTTTTAATCAGCCTGTTAATTAAACCTTTAAGAAAGTACAGACATACAGTGTATATATACAGATGTACATTGTATTTTAGAACAAATGCTAGAAGTTTGTGCGGCCTTCCTGACACTAGAACTTCTGCAGCTTTAGAGGGCAGCTATAGCGGAATGATTCAGCTATGCACTTCTCTAAAAACCACTATATACAGAAAATTTTCAGCTTGCTGACTGTCCCAGCAGAGAAGCTGAGGCTTCATGGAAACATAATTTTAAAATGTAGTTAATGACAGATTTCTGAAGGCAGTTTTCTCTCCAAATGAGTTAAGGAAAAACAACATACCTTCTTGAAGCCCTCTTGTCTAATTTACATGTGGAGTGTTATCTAACTGAGCTTTTGTGGTTTTAGTACCTTTCATAAATGTTTACTGTTCCTTACCACTCAAAGTAACTAATCAATGAAAAAAAACTCTTTACCTAAGAGTTTACCTTGTTCACCTTAAAAAAAATAATAAAGAAAAAGGGGTGGGGGAAAAAAAATCAATACTGCAAAAAGAAGCCCAGTTTAGTAAGAAGCGATTATTTTAATTTGTTAACAGTGTGAGTATGTCGTATTTCAGGTGGTTCACCTCATTTACCATTCTTTTTCTTCAGGAATTTGGTGTTGTTTCAAATACAAGGTTAATTTCTGCTGCTACTTCTGTATGTAAGTATCAGTGATTTTCATTATAGCGGTAGTTAGGTATCTCTATAGGGAGATCCAGTGTTTTCTTTGTGTGTTTTTTTGTTTGCTTGTTTTTAAAAGGTAGCTTTTTATCAAGTCATGGAGATTGACTGCTAGGACCCAGTTAAAGCCATTTAGAATAAATAACTTCTGTTTCTAAATACAGAAACAGAAGGGTCCTTTGTTAGTTTTGGTTGATTCTGCTTGGAACTTATGCCAAGCATAAATAAACCCGAAGTAATAAAGTTGAACTATTGAGGTTTATAAACAGTCTCGAACAGCAAATTGAATTCTGAACTACTCAAAGATAGAATTGGAAACTTAGACCTTTGTTGGTCTGTTTTATAAAAGGTAAGGCTCCGTGGAACTACCTGTTTTCAGAATTTTTGTTAGGCTGTATACCTTCTAATTTTTTAAAATCCTTTTTTCCCCCCCATCATAAAATTAGTCTTTGCACATGATATTTATTTCTAAAAATACATTTTATAACCTATATATTGTTCACAAATAAAATCATGCTGCAGTTACTTAATTCTCTTATCTTTCCCACTTGCCTTATATTTCTCAGTTCCTGTAACTTGCATCTGATCCATCAAGGCCTTAAAGTGATGGCTTCCTTAACTGAATGCTATAATTTGACCCAGAAGGTCCAGCTGCTCTCAGTAGGCAATTCCTGGCTGTGCTCTTCAAAATGTAGGTCAGCGCTTTCAAAATCCCTCTTAGCTGTTGAGGGGACAGGTGACTGGCTGCATCTGTAGCCTCCACATGCAGTAAGTGTATCAGTCCATGGGGCTGGCCATATGACAGTTCTACCACCAGGAACTGAAACGCATCTTCAGTGCCAGCATGACCAAGACCAGTACTGGATTTAGTTGTAAGAGTTGCTATTTTTACATCAGTAGCATCTCAAAGCACAGATCTATGTAGCAGTTTTGATGCATCAGTGAGGAAGCTAGATGGATTTTAGTAAATACGCAGTAGCTGATTTTACTTGGATTTCTAGTCCTGAGACGTGCTATTTGTGAAAATCCCAAGTTTCAGAATCCTGCAGATTTTCCCCCCAGTTCTTCCTTCAGACCCAGAAGCCCTGCCTGCCCTGATAAGTACTCTGTGTTTCATGGAAGTGGGGACAAAAGGCAAGAGGCTTTCTCCTAGTGTTTCTGTCTCTTACTCTACCTGGTCTTCCTCTGCCAGAGTTGCTTCAGTAGCACACAGCAATTTTTTTGGATGTCTTCATACAAAAGGCAAAAGAGATGAGGTGAGACAAGTAAAAGAAAGCTATCAAAACGGGTGACTAGCATAATAGTTATTGGTTCAAAAGATTTGTTTGCATTTAGTTAGGTAGAAACGTGAAGTTAGTAACGCATTCTTCCTTTGTAAGGAAGATACTGTCAGACTGGTTTCTGGCAGCCTCTTCAAAAGCTTTTTGCTTTGTTTCCACAACTCACTAAAAGGACAGCTCCACGTGGTTGTGTCGGCAGCTTGCTTTATGGGAAGAATGTTTTGTTCCCCTATCTTCCAGCTCATAGTGGTTTGGTTTTTTACTACGTAGCTCTTCAGTTTGCATGCTTCTTGAGAAATATGGTTTATTCATTCTTTTCTTTATTGAAATAATTAAAATTTCCAACCAGTAGCCTAGCCTTGTTGTCCTACAGCAAATTTTCTAGCAAAGTCCACCCTATAGGTCTAAATTTTGAAGACTTTAGTCCAGAGGATTGACATGATCTGTTCATCAAAGTGAATGGCATACCAATTTTATGGAAGTAGTATCAATTCATAATATACTATCTGTCATTAATATAAGGAATACTGTTCACTTCCAGAATGTTAAATGTTACCTGTTTTCCTTGGAGGACAGGGACTTAAAATAGATTTTTTTAAATGTTTCACTTGCACAAATCTCAAATCCACCTCCTGAAATACACAAATTTTAATTTGCTCAGCATTCTGAGGTCATTCTGGTTTTGCAACTTAACGACATTCTTAACAGTGCACTATTTATACCTGTTCTCGGTGCACTATTTATACCTATTCTTCTTGTAAAATGCTTGAAGATAATTAGGTTTCTAAATTGGGGATCATCATAAGCTAGAAAACTGAGGATATATTTGAACATTGTCTTGGAGGCAAGTATCTTGAATCATATCATATGCCTAAGCAGATGCTTAGGTGTTTCTCTCAAGGAGAGAAACAGCCTCAAAATGTCTGAAAATCCAGCGCCTAGGACATTATCTGCAGTGTGGTGAATTGACTTCTTGCTTTGAATTTGAACTTATTTTTTGCATATCCAGAATCTTTGCACTGTGGACATATAAGATCTCTTGGCTGAGCTCCCTCACCCTGCCCTCCATCTTGCTTTTCTAAGACTTCATTATGTGGTTTAAAACCTTGCATGCTGAAAGACCAAGGCTATGTAAAAAATCCCATGTGAAAATTCCATTTGGATTTAGTGTTGGAACTGAGATCCTGAAGAGATCACCAGATTTGGAGTGACATCAGTATGTACATACCTCTGTGAGTGATAACTTGTGGAAAGTTAGGTGCTCATAAGCTAATTGGTGGTTAACCAGAAGATTTAATAGTGCCCAAAGCAGCAGACAAGTGCCTGGCTGAGTACCTGTGCCTAGCTGGGTTTCAGGTGTATTTCTCTTTCCCTTTTAGAATCTTAAATATTATAACTATAATAACTTTTCTCTTTCAAATACAAACCTTTTGTACTGCAAGCAGTTCTGCATTGGATTTGAAGCCAATGAATCCGTACAGATGAATTAATAGAAAGGGAAAGAAGTAAAAGTATTAATTTTAAGATAATGTTTAACATTCATTTTTAACATACTGATTTCTCTTTACTGTAGTGAAAACTAGGTTTTCATATGCCTTTCCGAAGGAGTTTCCTTATAGGATGAACCATGTGAGTATTCTGCTTGAAATACAACTTGATCAAATAAATAAAAAAACAAATAATTTTTGGCAGGAAATCCCGTCTTTTGAATTCTAAGAAATAAATATTTTCACACCCATATGTCAGGTTGCTCATAATTAGTTTTGGATCGATTATTGGGAAAGTTACTTTTAAAAGTAATAAATCTTACATAACCTCATTTCCTCAAATTGTTGACAGGCATGCTATGAAGTGACATGGCTGGGTGACTGAAGTAGTGATTTTTCTATAGTATGATGATAAAAGAGATTTAACTTTTTTTTGATGTTCTTGTTTACAAATACATTGCTCCAGGGAAGATAAATGGCCCTTGCACCTGAGGTGCTTCCAACATTGCACAAGAAACAGTTGGCTTACAGAGAGCAGTTTTATTTTTGCCTCTAAAATGTAACGGCTTTTGAAAAATAATTTTTATTTATTATTTAAAATTTTTATCTACCAGTGGTTTTCAAGGCATTCTCAGTCACAATGCTGAGAAATTCTGTAGTTTTTCTTGAAACTGCTGTAGTATTTTGAAAGTTAGACAATCTAACTGTCTTTAGATTGACTGTGACAAATACTACATTTTGTTGGTTTGCTTTTCACCTAATCTAGAAAGCCAAATTATATATCGGAATATAAAAGATCTGAGACCTTGCAATAAAATTGCATGACTATTTTACAGATAAAAGCAAATGGAAGTATATTTTGGAGTACTGCTTTCCTGTAGCAAAGCAGTCCAGTCTTTTCCTCGATATCAAGAATACGTCACTACCTCTGTGGAAAATGAAAGCTGATTTAACTGCTACAACTGGACAGAATATTTCATATGAAATTAAATCTGAAAATACTTTGAAAGACCATTTAGCATGTTAGTGGCCTGATAAAGAGGCTGTAATTTACAAAAGGACTTCTCTGTTCCTGTTATGTGGTGTATACACTGGGAACAATTCGCTGCTGCCAGATGTTGAAACAAATCATACAAGTACTGCCAATGAAGTAGTCTTTCATAGTAAACCTTATCCAAAATGTTTAAAGGCATTGTCATTATGACTGGGGTTAATTTATAATGGTTGTGAGGCAATGGCTAATACTAGTTTGAGTTTTGTTAGGTTTTGGAAATACGTGTTGAGAATTCCTGTGCATTCATGATGTTAAATTGGATGCCAGGTAATTCTTTCTGCTGTCTCAAAGGTGCTGCTGTTTAACTATGATTTTATTTCTTTGCAGATACTAGAATGTGAATTCTATCTCCTAGAATTAATGGTAGGTGGGCTTTTTGGTGTGGGTTTTTTTTTTTTTTTTTTAGTATTTTTGTTGTTACCTCAGTTTACTTTTTACTGATGAAGAATATTTTTAATTTTGTGCTATGAAGGATGCATTATGCTGTGGTTTTGGTTATTTAACATTTACATTTTCAGCAGAGCACCATAATTACTGTGCTGTCATCTGGGCTGAGTGAAGACATTCTCACCTCCTTGTGTCGAAGCTGGACCTCTCAGCAGAAAGAGGGCAGATTGTGGGAAAGGGAGCGTGCATGGCTCTGCATCCTAGGGGTTAGAGCACTGTTGGGAAGAGCTTAAGTTCTGTTTCCAGAACTGCTTCTGTTTCTAAAAGGAAAGTATGTAAGTTCAGATGCAGAGATGGGGATGCCAGTGTCCTTACTTCCCCAGATAAATGGCCAGTCAAGACTTGCATTCTTTCTATGCCCTCTTGTTGCTTGGAAGAATATGTCCTCGCTTCAGCAGAAGGTGTGGGCAGTATCCCACTCAGGCTAGCCTATAGCCTGATAGAGTAGTCTTCTAAGAAATGAGATGTGGGTTTGAATCCTGAGAGGAAGAAACTGAATCCAGGGCATCCCATTTTCTGACATGGTGCCGTAACTATTAGGCTGTTGGATGAAGGGAGCTCAGTGTGGCATTTCCTTCCAGGCACTTTCAAAGAAAGGCGCAGTACCCGCTTTTTGTAAGGGTTGCTATCCCATGGCTGTGTTTTCTGGGGCAGCCCAGGCTTCTTAGGGGTCTTAGGTAAAGTGGTGCCTAATTTCTGCATATATGTTGGACTTGGATGGGTTTGGCACCGAGCTCACTGTACTTGAGTAGTTCTGCTCAAGTGCAGAGAGAAGGAGAGGGAACCTAGGGAGGAGCCTGGTGAGCTAGGCAGCAGCCGAGAAAGGATATATTTTGGGAATGGGACACAGGAGGTTGGATCAAAGATTTTGTTTGTGCCTACAGTTGTTACAACTTCTTTCTACATACCCTGTTGTGGTGGTTTAGCGGCAGGGTTCGGCGTTTGCAAGCACCCTGGACTGCTCGGCTACCACGAGGTCGCTACTACCCCCCCCACCGCGGACAGAAAAGAGTTTCAAAATGCCTTTTTGAGTTGAGATAAGGAGGATTTAGTACAGTGACAC
>JAVSBS010016649.1:11464-28055 GCA_033124195.1 Coracias cyanogaster
AGGCTGGTGCGTGGTAGGGGATGTGGTAGATCCACTCAATGCCATGCTCTTCTGCCCAGGTTTCTATGAGGCTGTTTTGGAAATGAGTCCCGTTGTCAGACTCAATCCTCTCTGGGGTGCCTCTGCTATACATGGCAGTAACTCTTGAGTTTTGTATACAGGAGTTTTACCACAAGTAACTGCATTTTCAAGAAGTTCCTTTTTGGGGATTAACTTATTTTTCCAGTGTGCTGTGCAGTATACAATATGTATAATAACTGTGCCTCACTTCAGCGTTCAGCACATGTAACTGGCTTTTCCCTGTAGCATCCATATAGCCATCCACTTTCAGTGAGAGGGTTATTCCTTCCTGTTTACACCAACTTGGGCCTGAAAAGAGGGGATTTGGGAGCACTGGATCTTTTTCTCCTTTTTCCTTTCACCTTTCTCATTTTTCCTTTCTCCTTTTCTTTCCAAATCAGTGTCAGTTATTTTGGCATGCTTTACATGTATGGTATTTAGGGACAGACTGTTTTCTGGCAGGGTTTTGTATTTCCAAGTGGGAATTACGGGTTTGTAAGCAAATGAGGTTTCAGTGTGCGGCAGATGTGGCTTTCTCTGTCTCTTAGGGGAAGGACATTGACAGACTGGCAACCATGCTCTGTAATGGTATTCTAGAGAGAGCACTGCCCTCATTAGAGCAGGGTTAGGTGTCAGAATGCTACTTAAAAAAATAATCAGTAACTGACTTGTAAACCAAGTGTTTTTAATAGGAACTGACAAGACATTCTGTATGGTAATTTAACTTTTATCCTGATGACATTTTTCCTAGGACTGCTGTTTGATAGTATATCATCCTTATAGACCTTTGCTCCAGTATGTGCAAGATATGGGCCAAGAAGACATGCTGCTACCTCTCGCATGGTAATGAAGATGATGATTAACAATAGTGCCTCCTTTCAGCAAGAAAGCGTGCGTTTAACAGTAATGCTTCAAAGGTGGTTAAGCAAAAGCAGGCTCAGCTATATTTGAATAGAAAGGATGCCCTAGTTAACTTGTGCAGGTGTACACCCCTGATTTAGCTTTTTCTGTCTTTAACCCTGTAATGATTTTACTTTGCAGTGGTCTAATTTTTAATTTTTAGACTAGCTCTACTTACACTGCTGAATGGTGACTGAGTAGAGGTGATCTTTTTCTGTCATGGGCTTTCTGTTGTGTCTTGTCATAGGAGGTGGAAGCAGTATGTGGGGGTTTTAGCTGCCTTAGCAGAACTCCTATTCTTGAACTATTTCTCAAGTACAGAAAGACAGTAAAAATACTACTTTTATGCTTGCCCTTACTTATTTGTGGAACGGGGATAATTATTTTATGGTGTACGTCAACATCCTCTGCAGAAAGACATTTATGGTACTAGAATAGTGCTTCCAAATAAACTTCCGCTATGACTTACAAGGAAAAAAATGAAAAGCTTTAAGAGATTTTTACAGGGGAAGAGATCTCTTCCCTTGCTGTTCTGCACTGCAGCCTCACTGCTTCTACAATCTGGGAAACTGACAAAATGTTTATAAGCTTACAGCAGCTTTTGAAGTCATATGGTCTAAAGGTAAATGGGGCAATACTTACAAGTTCTTTTTTGCACAGGAGGATAGTGAATGACACGTATAGAACTGATCTTTGTCTGCTGTACCCTCCTTTCATGATAGCTTTAGGTAAGTAACACAAGTAATGTCTCTTGTCATGTTTAAATGGATGAGATGTGCACTCATTAAGATGGATGTTTTCTGTGAGATGTTCCCTTCCCTGCTTCAGTTTGCATTTCATGCAGTAGTGACACTGTACCCTTGCAACTGAAGAAATCTTGAAGAAAAATCAGATAATTAATCCCAAGTTTTCTGTATTGAACTGGACGGTGTTTATAAAAAACAGAATATTTCTGACTGTATCAAGAGTGGGTCTTTGCTCAGTATCCATGTCACTTGATCTTTGCAGCTTGCCTACACGTGGCCTGTGTTGTCCAGCAGAAGGATGCAAGGCAATGGTTTGCTGAGCTATCTGTTGATATGGAAAAGGTACTCTGTTTTTAATTCCCGCCACCTGTTAAAGACTGACCAGAAATGGTAGTCATGGTTATAAATCTACTGTCTTACACGTCTGCTGTACTGATTTTAACTTCATTCAGTGATCCTGTGTTAGGTGCCGTTGAAATTAAGTAGATCTCCTGGGGAGGGAGACAGTGTCAGGTCATTCGATTACCACCCTGCTCTCAAAGTCAAGACAGAGTCATTGTGTAACAGCAAAGCATTGCTGGTGTTGACATTTTTCAGGTGGAAATACAAACCCAATATCTTTTGCATTTTTTGCCAGAAAAAGAATTCCCAATATTTTTTGTCATTCAAGATTGCCAGCAGAGTTTGACTTTTAATTTCTAGTGCTTGTGATTTTTCTGATTTGCCTTTCAGCATCATGCCTATCTACTGTTCTCATTTTGTCCTTAAAATTGTTTGTAGTATAGCAGAGCATCAAACATTCTTGATGGTTTTAGGATGACCAGGACTGTGACTTCAGTCAGTGTTAAACAGTGGGACAGCAAGATCATTCACTTTGAGGTTCCTGCTATTGCAAACTCTATGTCAAATAATCCCCTTCATAAATTTATCAGGTTCCAAGGTGCAGTTGTTCTCATACCAATAATGTTCTTCATCTTCATTAGTTCCTTTTACTTTTTAGAATCATAGAATCATTTAGGTCAGAAGAGACCTTTAACATCATCTACTCCAACCATAACCCTACTCTGCCAAATCCACTGCTGAACCTTGTCACTAAGCACCACATCTACGTGGCTTTTAAACACATCCAGGGATGGTGATTCAACTACTTTCCTGGGCAGCCTGTTCCAGTGCTCAATAAAACTTTTAGTGAATAAATTTTTCCTAATGACCAGCCTAAACCTCCCCTGGCACCAACTTGAGGCCATTTCCTCTTGTCCTATCATTTGTTACTTGTGAGAAGAGACCAGCACCCATCTCTCTACAACCTTTTTTAAGACAGTTGTAGAGAGTGACCAGGTCTCCCCTCAGCCTTCTCCAGACTAAACAGCCCCAGTTCCCTCAGCTGCTCCCGATAAGACTTGGTCGCCAGCTAGCCTTCTTTAGGTTGACTTCTTTATTCTCTGTTTAGCTCCAGCAAGCAAGCCAAACTGGTACTCATTTTCCTTATCCCACTGTTTCAGTGCACATATGGGCACATATTTTTCAGTCTGGAATTAAGTAGCATATTAGATGAGATGCACCATTGCCCTCCGCGCCCTTGGTATTGCCCCTTATCCCACCAATGATATCCTGGCATTGTATTTGTATTCCAGGATTCATCTTCAAATTTAAGCGCAGTCTGGATGCTGTGCTGCATCAAAAGCTCTGAGTTATGCTGTCATGCATGTAAAAGCAGCGTGATAATAAATTGGCAGCAGAGGAGAACCAACCTACATTTGACAGATAAGGTTAACATAAGCTTGATCCTGAATATGTTTGAATGTTTACATGTCTTGGTTCTCGTGCCAGTGATACAATCTAAGCTTGATTTTTTTACATTAACACCCTGGACCTCGCAGCCAACTAGGCCTTTGTTTCAAGGATATATATTGTTCTAGCACTTAATAAAAGTCCACCTATTAAAAAGAAGAAAGACATCTACTTTATTAATTTAGAGAATGACGAAACAAATTATGAACCAAACATTATTCACCTTTTACATGGAGTATTGCACTAGAAATGTAACAGGAAATCAAGGTAGTTGAGGTGCAGTAGATAGAAAATGTCCAACCTGGTAGAGAATGCTCACACTTCGAGAAGTGGAATATGAAAGATCAACAACTCTTATTGTATCTATATAGGAATATATAATAATAATTATTATTATTTAGACACTCCTTGGCTCTTTATTTCTTGGAAGGAAGGAATTCAGACCAACGTTTTGTGGTTTGGGGCTTCTTTTTTTCCCACACTGTGCCTCTGCTGTGCATAGAGCATTGAGAATCCTCCGTTGCTGTATTGGTAATCCATGGTCATCCAGCTGCAGTCATCCTGCCAGGGGTCCGTGTTTTCCCAATAGCACTGTTACAAGCCGGGGCAGTAGCTGCAAATAAAGAAATAAATTAAAAGCTATTTAACTTGCAGGGGAGGAGAAGTGGTATATACAGTTGAACAGGAGGGAAAGTATTGTGTTCAGGCTCCCCTTCACAATTAAATTAAAAAACCCCTAATTATAGAAATGGTTGATTGTGAGACCAGATTAAAAGTGAGACAGCTCTGTTTGTAATATGAAAATTGTGCCGCTCCACTTCAGTTTGGGGCATGTTTAATTAATTACACAGTTAAACTGACTGTGACAAAGATAAAATCACTATTGTGTCTGACCTTAGGATCCTCTCTCTTTCTAATCAGATTTTAGAAATAATCAGGGTTATTCTGAAGCTGTATGAGCAGTGGAAGAACTTTGATGAGAGGAAAGAGATGGCTACTATTCTTAGTAAAATGCCTAAACCAAAACCACCTCCAAACAGGTACTGTACGTCCTTAATGCACCTTTGCTATGGAAAAACGGCACTACTATCACAAGAATTAATAAATGTTTAATTTGAGGTATAGCGCATGTTTTTACAGCACAGAGCTTTCTATTACAGCCAGTCTGATTGTTCAGGAGCGAGCGAGACGCAGATTGTTATTTGTTTTACGGAGAGTGTTAACATGATAAGAATGTGATCAGTACAGCTTACGAAACGTAAGGAGCCGCGGTGTGAGGCTCCGTGGCTGGGCCAGACTCGTTGGAACTGGGCCTGCTTGATGTCGTATTTAATTACTGTGATTCAATATCACTGTTGGGAATCGGGACATGCCAATTCCTGTGCACGTGCTTAGGTAGTGTGAACTTTGAAATGTTGACTTCAGAAGTAGATTCAGCAGGCAGCCGCATGGGGATGTATAAAATTATTATTCAAATAAATACACTGAAGTTATTTATGCATGCTGAGAATAACCTTTGCAGTTTTTATGAAGCCGAGCAGAATATCTTAATCTATTTGCATATGTGTTGAAGTATTTTCCTTCAAAAGTTTTTTGCTACTTTCAGAATACTGTATTTTTTAATTTAAAAAAAAGGTCAAAAATGTGATGCAATGCTTCTTTTTGAAAACACTTTTTTTTTTTTTTTTTTCTTCCAAACAGTGAAGGAGAACAGGGTCCAAATGGTAGCCAGAACTCTAGTTATAGCCAATCTTAAGACATTCCAAAGAACTTCTTTATGGACCACTTTGACTCAAGACATCCTGGGATCTTTGCTGCGTTCATGAAATGGACAGAAGGTTTTAGTAACATCTTTGACAAAGAACTTGAAGAATGAATAGCTTGTTTGTGTCAAGCATTTTGAAAGCTTTTTCTCTAAAACTGCATCATTTTCTCTGACGCTGGAGCAAATTTACTAAGATTTTTCAGTGTAAGGAATCAAAAGCTAAACCAAGCTGCAAAAGATTAATACTATCCACTCAAAACAAATAGTTCATTACTGGTTTTCTTTGCTTTGAAAAATTCGTAACTTGCCATTGAAGTGAACTATTTTTAAAGCGACAGTAACCTGAAGCCTAAGTGTAACTGTATTAACGACTTGTGTTGTCTTCATTTTGTTTGTGACTGAAGGAAGGTAGTGCACTGTATGTTAAATCTCTTCATTACCTTGAGTTTTGGTTATTACTTTTTAAAAATTAAATATGGATTCTGTAACAAGTAACACAGTAATCCTTCAGAAACAAAATCTAAAAGAGCCTGCAAAGAATATTGTTACAGTTTTAATGAAAGCTGCAGGAAAGAAATTCAGTTCCTTTTTTGGATTAGAAAAATGCTCTTTTACTCAGTAGATGTACTTGGGTGTTTTTGCCAGGAAGTGTAGTAGCCCAGCTGACCAGAGAAGTGCAATATGTATAGTGATTCTGCAGTATCCTTAAACATTTCAAGTATTAGGAGTTAAAAAAAAAACCCAACATACTATGATTTTCTTCTTTTTTTGCAAGTAAATGTACTGTATAGTACAATTGGAATATTTCACAATCAAGTACAAATCTGGATACGATTGCTGTTTTTTATGGTGGATTTTTTTTGTACAAAAGATACACACTGTTAGTCTGCCTTCGCTGTTAGTGTGAATTTGTGTGGTTCATTAGAGAGTTTATTTAAGAGGATCAAGCTTTTGGTGAGCTTCATACTGGCTAATTTTAATTGTGATCTTAGAAGCAACTCTTTAGAATAACTGAAATGGGATTCCTTGGTTAACTATGTCCTGGAGAAAATGAGATTCCTTCAAACAGCGGGCCATATCCTGTGTTCCTTACTCAGGCAGATACCCCACTCAAGTCAGGAACTGGCCCAAATCAAGTTTCCTAATTTTCAGATAACTTTGTTTCTAATTAAATTTATGTTGAATGATAATGCTGACTTGCCCAAGTATAAAAATTGAGTGGTAAAATAAAGTGCAGTGGCATTGTTATCCAGTTTTTTCCCCCTTGAAGCAACACATTTCACTCATCTTGAAAACCCTTGCTCTGTGATTCGTCTTGGTTGAAAAAACTGGCCCCTTGAGAAAAAAAAGGTTTTGCAAATACCCGTCTTTGTAATTGGCTGGTCATTCAGTGACATATCACTGAAGGGTGTTTGTATGTAGCCTGTTAGGCTACTAGCATTTTTTTCTGTTCAGGTTATTTTCATAAAACAAGAGGTAAACAAGCTCAAACCACTTTGGTAAGATAGAAAATACATACATTTTGATCTTTGCTATTTTTGTTGCCATTTGATCCATACCTTTTTATAGACACTTGATGGGTGAATTTGGCTATTTGCCTTTGTTTCTTGAAGTCTAAAATGTGCTATTTGTAATGTGGACTTGGGGAGTAGAAATAAATCAATGCAACTTGACCCCTGTGTGAAGTTCTTAAACAGGAACTGTTCTTGAGGTAAACAGCCTTCTCACATATACCATGTAATCTACTAAGAAAGCTGGCATTTTGAAATTAGGGATTTTACACTATTAATGAAGAATTCTGGATGGAGAAGTCATTGAAAGTTTTCTTGCTGCTCAAGAACCTTTGCAGACTTGACTTCCCACCTAAATTACCCATGTGACCTAAACCTCAAAGCTAAAATATCAGGTACTTCTTGATGGTCAATCAATAGAAGTATCTCAAGTGACTTCTCTACCCGGGGAGATGAGGATAGTTCTACCAGCTCTGATTCCAGTGCAGTCAAAGGAACTCAATTCAGTGATGACAGTTACAAAGATGTAGATTGGAACAACAGGAACTGGAACATAATATAAATTCAACAGCTTTGCTACCGACCAGACAGAGAAAAAACTCCTTTACTGTGCTTCATTTCAAAGAAGAGACATGCATAAAAATGAGTTTATCTCATTAAAAGAGATGTGGCCGAAAGTCTTCACAGATTAGATGGTTACAGGTGACAGCAGAGTCTCAAAGCAAACACAGGCCATCTATGCCAAAAAGACTAAAAATCTAAAAGAAAGCAAACTGAACTGGATCAGACAAGTTATTTAACTCAAAAAGCATTGTTTGAAAAGCAAGTTGTATCACATAAGGTACAGCAAGGATGATCAACTTCGGCAAGCTACAAATAGTTTGAGAAACGCCTTGCAAAAAAACTACAAAGGCTAATAAAAACTAAATCTACAGAGACTAATGAAAACAAAAATTTAAAAAGAGGTATACCGTGGCTTTACTATTGAGAAAAAAGTAAATCCCACAGCTCTTTGGCACAGAAAAGATAGCAGAGGTCTAGAAAAATCATGAGTGAAGACTGATGAGGTCGCAACTGTTCATCACTTCTCACTGAAGCAGCAGGAGCATCCGATGAAGCCAATACACGGCAAGTTGAGAAGCAACTGTGGGAAAGGCTGCTTCTCACACTGGGTTGTTAAACCCAGCGCAGCCTGCTGTGACTGCTGGGAGCTGTTTTGAAAGTTTACAAATGCCCTATGTGTACTGAGACTTGCAAAACCTGAGTAATCAAAGCACTCTGATAAGCACTTTGAGTTGTAAATGAGAATAATCTGGGGATTGCATCACTACGATTTACCCTGTTTTATGCTGTTCCTCATGTTTATTACCACTTGCTGCCAAACAGAAAATAATGGGCTGGAGAGATCTTGGCGTGACCGGATATAACTGTTTGTTGTTCATTTTTTGTGGCTATGTAGTTTTAGATGTTCCCAATATACTTCAATGTAGCTGCAACAGGAAGCATTGGCCACTTTTGACCAAGTCATGACTAAGTTTAGTTGATTAGATCTCCTTGCTGTTGTTCATCTGTATACTGAAGTTTGGTGGCTTGGTCAGTACAGCTAGGCTCGATTAATTACACATTTAGCTAAATGTTTTCAGCGTGTCTCCAATTTTCTATGCAATCTGACCATAATGATGTAGATCAAAAGGTATCGTTGGTCCTGGTGAGGCCTGGCACAACACAGCCAACAGTGGGCTTCAGATGCCCCTTTGACTATGTGCCCACAGCGTTGTGAAACTGAGAGTCTAGGCCATAGTGAACAGGCAAAATTTGTAGATCACAGGATTTGGCTAAATCCAACAAAAATCTTGGGATCTGTTACTCATCCTGATCCAGTCTGGAAAAGACCTTTCAAGAGTAAGATAATGACAACTGTAGATGATTGCAAGGTTAACAGCCATACTCACCCTGGCATTTTAATCTTATTCCCATTAATTTATCAAAGTAAACCAGTATTTTGGAAGTTAGTCGAAATTCTGGTTAAGTTGTTTGTGTTTTTATGGTTAGAAATAAAGTATAGCAGTAAGATTGGTAAGAAGTCACTGATACTTTTGAAGAAAAGCACGGTCATTACTCACTATTATGACAGCTGCCCTACAGGGTCTGTAATTATTAGCAAACCCCTGTAAGGATGCGCCGTCAGGGCAGCAGAGCTCACACAGCTGGCTCTGCCAACTGCAGGAGCTCTCCTCTAGAAAGAAATGACTGCAGAGAGACTGCAGGACTTACTAGAAATTAAATTCTAGTAAGGTTAGTTACTTCTCTGGTCTCTAAACTTGAGAGGGTGTATTTTTTTTTGGTTAGTCCTGTTCCTGCCATGCAGTCTGCGCTGTCAGAACGGAAGAGCTGTAGGGCAGGGGTATGCTGCCTGCAGCAGAACCAGAAACTTAAATTCCTTTTTCCAGACATCCTGCAGTGTCCTGACCTTCTGTGCTAGGACTTAGATTTTCTACAGGCATTTTCTACACTACTTTGATAGTTCCTTTGAACTGCTAGCAGCATTAATAAACAAACAAGTACTTAAAATTGTGACTATGCACATTTACCGGTGGAGATGGGATGGGTCAGTTTGTTTTTTTAAAGTTTGAGACTCACAAATTAATGACATTTTTTTAAAAGGGAGTTTAGTAACTTCCTTGAACAAATTTTCCAGCCTAAAATGACTCTGTAATAATAACTTCAAATATAGGCAAGTTCTCACTTGACAGGGAGCTGCTGAGGGAACAGCTGTTGTTATATGAATGCTGTAGCAGTTTGTGCTCAGAAGATCTGCCTATAAAAATGGATACACTTTTAAAATAAGGAATCACACATTTTAAACGAGAGTATTCCAGAATTAGGTCAGTTTCCCACTGTATTTTCTGACCAGCAGTGAAGTTTTAGCCTTACCATCATGTAGTACAAACCTATAAACTTGTACCCTACTTGTACTCTTTGGTAACACAGCAACTATTTTAAAACTTCAGCTACACATGAGGTATAAAAAATCTGTGGCTTAGGGCAGTTACCTCAATTCCATTAGAAAATCTGCAGTTTAATTATTCTAAACAAACTACCCAACACAGTTATTTAGGATAGGATAATTTTATTTGTCCTGTCATCATTAAACACACATAAACTACATCGTACAAAAATCTTGGTAAACATAATAAGCACTTAGGTTCTCTTCACATACTTTCACCAAAAAACGCCGCCCAAAGTAAAGGTCGAACAAATTTAACATTCTCTGTTCATGTCATAAGTCTTTAAATATAATTTAAACCAAGGAGTTGATGTGCATGGCTATTTGGAAGGTGAATGGCCATTTACGTAAGAAAACAGGAGTGGGCTGTGTTCTGGAAGTGGAATGCACATAGTTTGAGTGCTAAAACCTACAAACCATCCTGAAGCCTTGATGGGGCAAGGGTTGGGACAGTCATCTTCAATTTTTCTCTGGAGGTTCATGTTTTACCCAGTCCTCAAAGCCACCAGCATATTGCTGAACTCTGAAAATATGCGGAAGATAGAATGTTAAGAAGGACTTCTTGAAAAAGGTATCTAAGAGGACACTGCAAAAACAAAACAAAACACATCAGAGCAAAAAAAACCACACAAATTCTCTGCAATCACATACACTTGCACCTAGCTTCAATAAGCCAGATCAGCATTCCTCGTACTCTTAATGCTGCCTGCTCCCATGCAGTGTACTTTGTCACTCTTCCACTTGACACAATGCTGGAGATCAAACATAAGCAAGTAGTAGCAGCTGGATCAATGAAACAGTTTGCCACTTCTTTTTTTTAAGGAGAACAGACTCACTGCATTGGGAGATTTGCAGGTTATTATGTCTAATACTTCAGATGTCATCAAATAAATGCAGCACACTGATCTTTAGTTCCTTGCAATGTACATGTTCTATAGATCTGACTTAAGCCTGCACAAAACTAAACTCCAGAAAATAAAAACCCACCATGCAAAATAATACCGACTGCTTCAATTATGCAGCATGAAAAACAGGTAATGGAGTCTATTTTGCAGTTAGTAAAACAATACATTTATAAAACAATAACGTGGATTCATACTTTTGACTAGAATTAGAAGGGATATTCTAGTCTGTGAATTGCAGTTCAGCAAAAACATGAGCAAACAACCCATTTTTTAAATTCTACCTGCAGTCTTCGAGCCAGTTGGGCACCTTCTGGCACGGGTGTAACAATTCTGCCAACCAAACATGGCTTCTGCTTTCACTCTGTCAATACCATTGTCTTTTTAGCTATTGCCTTCACTGCTTTACTGCTGGCAAACAATCCAGTGCTTTACTGAAAGCAAAGGTGTACTTTGTCAACAGTGAACTGTACAGGTAGAACTGAAATTTAACAATGGGTGTAGTTTCATAAACTAATTTCAGACTGTACTTCTACCACAGAAAGCAGTTCTCCAGTCATCCTGCATCTCAGGATTAGTGCTTATGAAGCTGCATAAGGAGGCAAAGTCTCGGCAAAGGAGCCCTAAGAGGCAAAAGGACCCTTCAGTGGCAGCACAGTCTTGCAGCAGATTGCGGCACATGCGCAGAGCTGCTGAGGGTTGTTTCACAGGGCAATACACCTCACTGGAACACCCAACGCTGTCTTTCAAGTTTCAGGGGAGACAAGAGGAGGTATCTAACTCAAACACCAGTCATTTTGTTCATATTCTGTATTTAAATTTTAGCCCTTCCACACAAGAAGCTGAGTATTAATTCTGCTTCATGGGAGGAGGCTGCATTAATGCCATCCTTACACAAATCATACCTGCTGAAACCCAAGGACGTGGCAAAGCCGAGTGCTTGTTTACTTCTTGTTCCTGCCAAACAGGAGAAAACCACTGGGTCCGACTTGGATGGCATCTCTTGATTGTACTGCTCCTTGAACTCCAAGGGGTCCATTTGCAGAGCTTCCACTAATTCACCCACTGGGAAATACAGGAAAAAAAGTCTCATTTATGTGTTATTCACACACAGGCTTACACAGCAAGGCTTCCAGTTCCTCTGGAGGAAGAGTTTAGCCTCGCAACACACCAGCAGCTGCCTAGCACAGCTTCTCATTGCTCAGTCACCACCACTTGTCCACAGACTTGACCATCCAGGGAAGAGGGACACCCAGTGTGTAGCAGTGTCAGTCACTTACGCGGTATGTTGATGGACGCTGGGATTCTTCCAAACCTCTCGATCTCCCACCTCTCCCGCACGTCTATGTGGAGGACGTTGGTCTTCTTGAGGTCTTTGAGCTCTTGGTAGGAAAGGCTCGGTGCCCCGCCGGCGCAGAGCCTGCGGCCGGTGGCACCCGCCGCCCCGGGACCTGCCGGAGAGGCGCGGCCCGTGAGCCCCGAGCGGGCCCCGCTCCCCCGGCCCCTCGGGGAGGGCCATCGCCCCTAGTAACGTTAACTATAGCCCCTCCGGGCGCCGGCAACCTCGCCCCGCCGCCTGCCTCCGGAGAGGCCCAGCCGCCCCTCCGCCCCCGCCTTACCGGGAGCTGCCGCCCGCCACCAGCCGCCACTGGCCGCCCGCAAGGCCCGCGCCGCCCGCCACCAGCCCCCGCCACCGGCCCCCATCAGCCCGCCTCCCAACATGGCGGCCGCCCGGGCCGGGCCTGCCGCCGGCTGCCTGCCGCCCGCCCCCGCGGGCGAGGGAGGCCACGGCACCGCTTCCTCCGCAGAGCGGGCGGCCCGGAGGCCTCGGTCCGGCGGTGGCCCTCGGGAAGCACCCCTGCGGGAGGCCAGGCTGAGGTTAAAAACAATCCGGTTGTTTTAAAATTTTTTTGCTTGTGAATCCCTCTGATTTTTTACAATTTATGACTGAACGCCGATACAACATTTGCACGCTGGCACCCGGTGAATTTCCGCCGCGGCGTGGCGTCCCCCGGTGCAGGCCAGGCCCGGGTGTGGCAGCGCTGGAAGGCCGGGCAGCCCGGGGGGCTCCCGCCGCCGTGGGGCACTGCCGGGCGGGCACCGCTGCCTTGGCTCCCCGGCGGCCCAGCTGCTGCCGAGTCGCCTGGGCGGGGTGATTTCCACAACAGAGCCACGCTCTTGAGAAGCCTTGAAGTACCAAAGGCTGGGAGGTTGAACAGGGAGGAGGAATTTTGGTGCCAAATCCACTCCAAGTAATTCCCAAACTTCCTCTCCTTGTTACACCTGGGGAGAAAAGGTGATTTTGGCACTGGCTGGCACTGCTTTTGTTACCGAAATCGGGAGTAAAACTCTTTAATGCCAGTGTAGAAATAAAGAGCAGGCATTCTTTATTACAGCGCTGGATGCACAGGGGAGAGTTCCACCCAACATGTGTGCCACGTGTGGCATCAGACATGGCTTGTATCATTGCGTTACGTACACACGCATTGAATTTCCCAGAAAGGTTATACCTATTATTTCTGTTTCCTGGAACTAATTATCATAGTTGCATAGTCATTACGCATGTGGCCTGGGTCTCTAAGGGACTTCCCTGGGGGTTTTCAGTGGTCTCTGGTGGTTCCTAGTAGTCTCTGAAGAGGTATCTCTTAAGTGTCCTTTCCATAAACTCTGGGCCTCCTTTTCCATAGATGGTCTGGTCTTAGCTCATCTCTGTGTTTGTAGAGTGTTTAAGTCCCTTATCTTGGCCTTTTGTTCTTTCCTGAGGCCCCCTACAACACTCCTAGGATGCATACTCCTCCAGAATGTGCCAGTCATGGTTGTTGTCATTGATACCATTCTTTTCTGAGGCCTCTTGTAACACTTTCACCCCACTGCTGTCCTTTTATGGCCACAGGAGTGATGGTCCACGAGTAACAACTGCATCTGTAGTTTTCATACACTTTGGCTTTGAAAGCTGTCAGTCTTCTAGGCCTGAGGACTGATGGCCAAGATGTGTTTTAAGTGGAGGAATGAGGGTCCCTCTGTTCAAAAAGTTTTAAATCAGTACACTGTATTTATTACAGCCCTTTGTAGATCTATTAAATACTAGCGGTTCCAGTCTTGAAAGGCAGCTGTGCTGGGTCTTTTCATAAAGATGCATTTTGAGGAATATGTGGTTCAACTTTACTAATGAGAGTTTTCCTTCCCAAAACAATAACAAAATATTTATTGGTACTGTAAAGTGTGACAAATGGAACTTGGCACATATAACTGGTTCACTAGCTGCCCTTCTGCCAGCCTCTCCATATGGCCTCCTTGACAGGCATTTGCAAACTGTCTCTTTGAAGCAGTATATCTATAATATATGAGTCAAAGTTCTACATGTTCTCTATTTTCAACAAGGTATGGGTAGAACACACCACTTCCAGAAATTATATTTTGAGGTATAATTTACTGTGTATTTTATCTGTAGTAAAATAATGACCACGGTTACTCTCCATTTATGGAATATATCACTACAAGGACCATAAAGCATGTGATGTGGAACATCAGGATACTTGTCAACTGGAAGCATATTCATGTGAAGTTGCATTTTTATAAATTAATTTGTGGTTTAATTTGACCCTGGATCATACATATATGCACAGAAAGAACAGAGTAGCTTGCTTGCAGAAATAGGAGCGATCCACTAGACATCTTGTCAAAGATTGAGGGTTTGAAGTCCAAGGAGATCCAACCAAGCAAATTCCTCTGCTGGAGAAAAGGGTGGGAAGCAGCACAATAAATTATCCTCTTGCCTTCATGGCACTGTCATCCAGTGCTCGCTCCACCCCTCCTCAGCAGCTTTCTTCATGTCACCTCTTGGGATGCTCTCTCCTTTTCACTCCTTCCTCATTTCACTCTCTCCATTTCTGCACAGCCTTCCACCGTCATCCCCCACTGGTGCCACTTCCCAGCCAACCACCCAGCTTCATCTACCTTTGCACTTTATTTATCCTCATCTTCTCATTTGACTGAAGCCTTCACTGATTGAAGAAATGGTTCACAGACCAAGGCTTTTATCAAGCCTTACTGCCTTTCTGATTTTTCTGTTACATTATTTTTCTGACTATCATCTGGGTTTTTTTCCCCCCACAAACTTTTCAGCCTTTCCATAGTATTATTCACCATGCTTTGCTCTTTGCTTTTGGCTTTCCCTCTCTGCTTTCCCTTTTCTTTCATGCCTTTATTGCTGATGCTCTTCATGTTTCTTTCTTCTTTGCCCTTGACCCTTCATTTTCTCTCACTACCAAACCCTAGACATGATTCCATCTCAACGTTGGCTTTCTTTGGCTCTGCTTTCGCTTTGTTGAGTGCTTTTTGAGGAAAGCTGGGGATCCGGCTGATGTCTGTGACAAAGTTGTTTTCCTAATATGAACTCTTAATTTATATCCCATTTTTCCCATCAGAATGGTAACCTATGCATAAAGCCTGCTGTCCTCACTCTCTGCACAAAATTAAAACAATTTCATTTGGGAAACATGTTCTCACCTCACGTTTTCCACCTCTTTTGCTCGCCTTCCCCTTCTGCCAGTGCCTTGACTTCCACCTCCTCCAGAAGCTTGTCTCCTCTCCTGTGCTAAATGAACGTATTCCCCTTCACACCGCGCTATCCCTCTCTCACACATTCACTTTTCCTTTCTTCTCTTTAACCTTTTAATCTAGTTATTGCTCTTGAAGTGCAATAATTCTCTAATCTCTCCAGTGCTAAGGAGGAAGGACACACTTCTCGATCCAATTTGTTTCATATTATTGTTCCATGTTCTTTCTCCCTTTCACATACAGACTCCATGAACATGATGCTCACAAACCATGCCTGGGGCTTCTCTGTTACAGGGTCTGCAACCTGCCCACCAATCTTTGTGCTGTGTTGTCACTGCTGACATTGAAATGCTAAATAATTCCTCCTACTTAAATCAAATCCCGCTTAGTCAGTCAACCTCTTTCAACAATACCCTTCTTGATACCTTGTTTTTGCTTGGTCCAATGACTCTACATGCTTCTCTAACCATTCTTCCAGCCTGTTTGCCAGCAGATTCGCTACAGGTTCCTCATCTTTTTTTTTGGAGCAACTTCACCTTTTCCCCTTTTTTCTCTGAGCCTTATCACTAGATGATTTTATTCCAACAAAATGACTGTCTCTCAGCCCTTAACTCAGATTTGCCTTCCCTCTAGCCACATGCTGAGTTTAATCTCAATCCCAGTTTCTACCAGCTCCTCCCTCGTGTGCTGGGTACCCTTTACTCTGCCTATCCCTCAGCTGGGACATGCACCTTTGATTCTATCTCCCTCCTGTCCCTACCACCGGTGGCTACCTTTAAACCCTGCTGCAGGGCCCAGACCCTTCTGCATAACCTCTGGGCACGACTGCCCACAGCCCCGCGCACAGGCAGACCTGTGAGCTTGCTCCCCACACACGCAAATCCAGCGCAGTATCTCCGGGTCTTTCAGCAAGACCCCGCCGAATTCAGCTGCGAGGTAACCCCATCATGTTTGCCTTGAGTTTCCAAGGTGCCCCCGCGGCCAGACCTGCCGCTGTCGCCCCTCGGCGGGCCCCGGTACGCGGCCGGCAGCCGCAGGCAGCCCCGCTGCCGCACCGCCCCCCTCCTCGGGAGACGAATTCTGCCCTCGAACCGGCAACACCCCCGCTCCCACCAGCCCCCCACGCTCCCTGCCTCTGGCCGCACCGCCCTCGCCACCGACCCGGGGCCTGCGGGGAGCCGGCCGGGCTGAGACTGAGGCTGGGGCGGGGAGCGGCGCGGCGAGGCCGGGGGCGGGCCGCGCCGGGCGGAGCGGCTGCGGCCCAGCTTCCTCCGCCGCTTCCTGCCGCCGCGCCTGCCAGCCTGCCGCCCGCTGCCGCTCCGTGAGTGCGGGGCGCTCGGGAAGGGGAG
>JAVSBS010016650.1:0-40000 GCA_033124195.1 Coracias cyanogaster
GGTACACCTCTCGGGTATTTGCCAGTGTGGTTTGTGCATGGCTATGGTGATATTTGGGGTATGGTTGTTCTCCCCCTCAATTGAGTTGATCACCTGGTTTCTTTGCCCTTCTGTTATTGAGTTTGTAGTTAAGTTTGTTTTTCCTTTTGTTATATCACCCGCAGTAAGTGCGTTTCTCTCTTCTATTGGCAGCCATGTAGTGTCATTTCTGCACCCATGGGGACAGATAATAAAATCTATATCTGCTTATGCATCTGCCTCCTCGTGGTGGTGGTGGTTTTTGTGCTGGGCTGGGTAACTGGCAAAACAGTGATAAAAATAAAAGTTAAATAAGTTCAAAGTAGGCCACTTACAACCGGCAGCTGAAGTAATTAACCACATTTAGTAAGAGTCTGTGTTTCTGGATGAGTTTAAATCAAGATTTAAAGATCTTCCTGGTTACCATCTTGTTTTTAAAATATGTCCTCTAATTCAATAACAGGTGCTGAATTATAAACAGCAATTAATTAATGAAATAACTACAATGTATGTTATGCAGGAAATCAAGCTAAATGACCATAGTGGCTTTCCTCCTAGTCTCAAATCATAAAGAACATACAAATGTATTAGCAAATTAGATTATATTTTAAACTCATTTTGAACACAACTGCTTAAACAGAAAAGCAAGACTTAGGCTTTCTAGATCTAACAGAAGTACTATCAAATACATTTGTTTACAATATTAGAACACTAAATATGGAAACAGTAAACTCATTTTCAAAACTATTTTTTTTCTTAAATGGCATCATCTCACAAGCTGTTTTATTGCTTTGAGCAGTCTCATCAACTTGCCGTGAAAGACACTAAGTATACTGAAGCCATGCAAAATGGCAGTCGTGTACATTTTAACTTACCCTTAGGGACTACTTAACCTCTTATTTTACTTTTTCCAGACCAAAGCAATGGACGGGATAACCGAGGGATGATATATATGTCCTAACTATGTAAAGGTCAACAAGGTTTAAACACATTGGGTTCTACTCATAAACATTTGACTAATAGGAATGTATTTTTCATCTCTAAACCCTAAGAGTGGCACCTCAGTAGGCAGCAAATTATTCTCATTGAACATGTAAAATACATGGTTCTCGAGCTGAATTTCTCCAGATACATGCCTGAGAACCAATGTCAAATATCAAGGACTAGTAATAATTCTTCTCTTACCATTCCTTACATCATAAAGGCAACTTACTACAGCAGTATGAGTTGTAAAATGTGCCTGATCCTGAACTTGCTTACATTACTTTGACTAAATGATTCTGGAGTCACACTGCAGTACTTCAGAATTCAGTCCTATACATCTCTTATTACTAATCAAGTGGCAGCTTCTAGTTTATAGGGCAGAAAAGCAAACTAGTTTTATTACAGGGGAATAGGTGACCTAGTTCAGGACTGCCTAAGTTTATGTAACCTACCTTGCCCCTTTGGTTATCTTTGAAACAACTGGTTTTAGTGTTACCGTATACATTTGCATAATGCAAATACACTCAAAATCTTTCTTCCCTGGCAAAAAAATACAAACCCAAAAAAACCCAAACAAAAACCAACAAACTATTAATCGAGGGAAATTTTTTTTTTCTTTTTATAATTGAAATGAAAATTGATTTGATGTGCAAAGAAGCCATTAATGGCTACTACTCTACAGAATTACATACTTTTACAGTTCACTTATTTAGTGGCTCAAATAATCCATCTGTATCATCTTCTCTCTTGATTCTTGACATGAAAAGCACCAGATCTGAACAAGTAGCCACATGAGTCCAGAGAAAGTCATCATGTAAACCATTAATATTTCCTTCCTAACAAAGAGGGAGTTGGGGGAGCCTAGACAACAACCTCATACTTTTATGTGTTTTTCAGGCAGTTGGATTAGGCAGCATTTTTTCTGCTAAATTGGCATGGTTTGAGTCAGATTTAAAATCAGTTCCCAGAGGAGGCTGATAAATAGATTAAAGTGGAACATAAATTCCCTATGTTACCTAGTCCCTCAAACTTTGATGTCAGAAACATGCCTAATCATTCAATTATTATAATGTCAGGTATGTTTTACACGTCTTAGAGTAAATGGGTGTCAGAAGAAACTGAAGACTCAAGAAACTGTAACTCTGTTACAAACATCCATGCAAAAAATACCTAAAATATTACAACGCTCACCTGTTAGTATTTTGGATTCTTATGTCCTTATAATTTGTACATTGAATCCCCTACTATGAGAGACCAGTGTATCTACTGCACCGCACAGTTTGCTTGCCCTTACGGTGCTACTTCTATGAGCTAGCATGACAAAATGAAGAGTGTATCAAGGCACAATACAAACTCACAGTGGGAATTTTTTTCAGCAGTTAGAGAATTTCTAAACAGGAATCTTGGTTGGGAAGTATGAGAAATTTTTATTCTACTCAAAATGAAATGCCTCAGCTGAAGTAGTGTTTGCAGTAGATTTTAAGAAAGATGTTGCAAAGTATATATAGAAAAAAAAATTTAACAACCGTTTCAGAAAAACGACTCACAAGAAAAGATGGAATGCACTGGGCTTACATACATGACCAAACAAAAACGAGAGAAGTGGATCAGCATTACAACAATCCTGAAACCAGTAAAAAAAGATGGTGATTTATCATTCTCCCCTTTCTTCAAAGTATACAGAGGAAAGTAAGTGGTTTCATTTGCAATTTGTAGACTTGGAATTAAACATTAGAAACAAGCTTTCCAAGTTCAAGTTAAGTAAAATACGGGAACATGTTACCAACAGAAACTATGAAAACTTCATTATGGACGTCTATAATAACAAATTAGAAATATTTCATCATGCAGTTATATTCAATACTATCAAATCTGTGATCTGGCTGACTACTTGATCTCTTGAGGTTAGCTGCATTCTACATTTCTGTGGTTCTGTGGTAACAGTCATTCAAAGAATATTACAGTTCTTTAATGGTGAAAATACTTGATATGCAATGAGAGGTGAGAAACCTTGGGCAATAAATCATTAAGCATTCTAAAAGAAAAACAGTGAAAGAAACCTCAGCTATTCAAAGTAAGTATACTTTCCCAAGTACAAGGTGACAACAGAAATTTCACTACTAAGGGAAAAAAAATAATCACCCCTTAGTCTACCTCCCCAAAGCTTATCTGATCTAAAATAATCCAAAATTCCCTAAATACTGTTATATGCTTAAGAGTTCCCCACTATACATAACAAGGTCCTCATTTTCAGGTTGGCTAATCATACAGAGCTCCCACTGACATGAAACAGCCTTGGTGAGTCACCATAAGTATCTATATAAGCAACCTTTGCTATTTTATTTTCTTTGTGTGTGAGTAAAGGGAGGTAGACAGAAAGAAGACCCCAACTAGCACAACAGCAAAAAAAATCTAGAAAATTAAGTTTCTGTTGCCAGTTGTTAGGCACTGGATAAATCAACAGGTCAGGGAGTTAACACTAATCTGTTATCTCTTCCAAACTCATGCTTAGGCAGAATTTGTTCCTCTTTCAGAGATTTTGTTAGAAAGCAATAAAACACAATCCTGGAGCTAGTTTTAGCCTTCAGAAGTATCTGCCTTTTTGTTTAAACACTTCTGGCTGTAAGAAAAGAGAAACAGACAAGCTAGTTAGCTACTCTGAGGTACTATGTTTCCAACAAGTTAAAAACAACTTAGGCAATAAAGCAGAGCCTTGCTGTCTCACAACAATGCCTGGGAAAAATACTGCAAAGTTACTAATTTTTGCTAATTAGCAAAAAAACACTGAAAACAATACAACTTATCACAAAGTGTACTTTTTATTTCACTAGAATAATTGTGGTTTAAGTGGTTTAATTTGGTTTTAATAGATATAACATTATTGTTCCAGTGTCAAACACTGAGAAACTTGGAAATTATACTGTCCATTGTGGTGCGCAACCTCGATTCAGTCTGTCTATCTGTATTAAAAAACAGTTCTTAGTTTCTAATTTTTCTATCCTTTGCTTTGCTTGCATAGAAAATAGCGTACCACTTCAGTACTTCCTTTCAACCTCTAAATTCAAAATTTGGCCTCACTTACTCTTTATTGCATGCTGTCCATGTCATACATACTAAGGACAGTCTTACTAATTTCAATAATAAATTTCCTGTAATAAAGCTCATTACCATAGCAGCTTATTGTATAAGCACTAGCACAAAGATACATATTAGCATCTCTGTCACGTATATTTTTGTACATGTTTGTGTATGTGTATATATATATTTACTTTTTCATTCATATATGTGTATGAGAGAAATTAAGTTTGAAAGATTTAGGTCAAAACAGTTCACTGATTTGGGCTCTCCAGTGTAATAACATCTAGGACCTGATTTTTCAGAGCGCCATGCTCAGTATGCTGTATGATCAAGGTACAACGTCCATTAAATTTAGTTCCATTAATAGCGCTTAGTATTTAGTGCAATGATGCTCTCAAACGTAAATTCTTAGCAGAAGACACACAGGATAATCATATTGCTTAATGGCTGGCACCTAATTTAGATGTCTAATTTGTGAGGTTAATCCCCCAAGGCTCTGCTACCACCAGCAGAAAGAGGTAGCCCTGCTGTCCCTGGTTATGCATCCCTACTTCCTCCCATGTGTTGGCACTTACATCTACAAGGCTGTTCAGTCAGTTGGATTCACAAGTTGGTTTAGCCAAAAAGTAGTATTTTTAGGGTTTTTTTTTTTGCATATTAAGTTTTCAGCTGGATCAGCTGATCTGTCTGACCATGTACACACGCAATCAATGTAGCAGCAATTCAAGTGCACAGGTATTACTCTGAAACTGGCCAGAGCAGATTGCGATGATCTCTTTAGCCAGGAGCTTATGGCACCCATGTAATTAAATTAGATGGCTGGCACAGAATAATGTGCATGTTTCATCAAAAAAAATCCACATGGAAATAAAACTCCATTAAATTACTTTTAAGCTTAAATAAAAAGTCTGTAACAGAGAAAAGGAGAGAATCCATATTTCCTGGGCAGCAGTCAAACCATCTTTACACTTAAATTTTCTTTCTATAGTTCCTGCTTCAATCACCCAGTTTATATTCCAAATTCAGCAGCAAATGAGGCAGAGGTTCTACAGAAAACAATCTAATTCATCACACAACTACAGGGTTTTCTCTGTAGAGTGAACGAAGCTGAAATCCCTTGGGGAAAAAGCAGTATGCAGTAGTTAATGATATTTTAACATATATAGACAAAGAGGACAAATTAACTTTAAATAATTGAATTTGAAACCCAAAAGGTATTTTCATATAGGCTTCTGTATCTGCCTACTGAACGCTTAAAAAGGCAAATCCAGACTCCAAAAATATCATCATGCAGAACTCAGTGGAATCAAGTAGCAGGGTAGGAACACTTAGGGCATGTTACCACCTCAGTTATAGACATTGATTTTTAAATAACTAATCATCTTCAAAAATCTTTCGCAGCTTGTTACTGAAAATACCTAAACATGCAGTTTAGAACCATAAAAGTGGTCCAAGTCCATTAAAATTTATAGACTTTGAGCTGACCATAGATCAAGCCCCATGCATATAAAGCAGTGTTTTCAAAACACTGTACTAATGCAGACTTTTTTCTTAATTACTTCAACAAGCAAGTAAGTATTTTAAAGAAAGATACATTGGGTATACTAATAGTACAGAAAACCAGATTAATTTGCCTCAATGACTTCAGTGATTATGAGGAACAAATTTGAAGATATGGAAGGAAAACTCCACCTGCCGCCTTTTTAAAATTAGTATACTGCTACGTATAATCATTCTATTGCTGTCATGTTCTTCACACTGTTGTGGTATCAAGCAATCCCATCAATACTTTTAGGAAAAGAAACAGAAACTTACGGTGACTTAGCATCTTGCAAATTGGCTAAACAGTTAATGTTTAACAGTGATGTATAGACCAACTGTTCCTTTTTTTATTTGTTTGTTTAACACATACTGAAGATATCATGGTTTGTTTCACAATACAATCACTTTCAGAAAGTACATTAAAACGGATGGATATAAATTAGATCATAAATTGAGTGTTCTCCTTGTTTATGAGGTAACAACTGTATCCTGTAGAGGTGTTTATTAGACCTGTTACAGATACAGTTGCTACCAAGTGGAAGCCATGCTAAAGTTTTCCTTACGATACAAAATTGTCAAAGAAGAAAAGCCGAATTTCACAACACCAAAAGAAAAAAATCACACAAAATATATCAAAAGACTGAAAAATGCTTGTAGAAACGTGCACCAAACTGAATGAAGTGGGAATTTTACAACCATCAGAAAATTTAGCAATCACTCCCATCAAAGAGCAAATGAAATTCTGGTCTTACTGTAGTTCCTAACACTAGCATCTACAATCAACAGACTGGAAAATAGATATGCCTGTTAGCAGTCTTTGCATTCACTTTGTTACAGAAAGGAACATGGACCAGAGATTGTGTCTCTGAAGAAATGGAGTGGTAAAGTAAAAAGATAGCTGCAAGATCATAAAAATCAAATCAAAATTTGCACTTTGTGCATGAATTGATTCCTCATCATATCATACGATCATTACCTAGTCTCAAAACACAGAGGTTTTAAGCTCTGTGGAGAATAATGAATGCTATTTTAACTCTGAACTTTGCTATAAATCACACTATGCAATCATCTTATTAAGATAATTTGAGACACCTACTAGTATCACAGTTAAACTAGCAACCAACATAAAAAACAGACCAAGGGTCCATTACCTACTGTCCTGCACCAGCTGTGGCCAAGAATACCTGCAAGGAATTACAGTCATTACTGGAAGTCCTCTGCCAGCTGTTCTGCTCTGTCTCTCTGTCTTTATTTTCTCCCTATAGCTTACACATCCTATTCCTTTCTTCCTCCTCATTTGAGACTCCCAATCATTTGTTTTTCCTATAGTTTTTCTCTTTAGTCCTCTGTCCTACTTGGAAGGAAACAGTTCATATAATAGATGGATTGGAACCCAACCTCAAAGCAAGGATCAAGAGCAGCTGCTGTAAGCAGATACCAAAGAAGCAATATAAGAACAAAGCAAGCGCATGCCTGAGAACCTTTCCCCAGCATCCAATCATTTGCAGCTCTGAGACTTCCTGAGACAAAAGTAAATAAGTTTTTCATGCTTTTTTTCTTATGTATTTCATCCAGTTTGGTCCATAGACTGATAACCTCACACTGCAGTTCTAATCTATTTCATTTCCATGCATGGTAGGCTGAAGCGTCATTTGATTTATATTAAAAAAACCCAAAAAACCCAACAAAGAACACGTACTAGTGAGCAAATGAAATGAACAGAAATAGAGGTTATGGATAGTAACATTAAAGATTTTAAAAACACTTTCAGTGGAAGTTATCCCACAACCAGGACAGTAAGATGTTGTTTTTCTAAAGAAGCATTATTGATTGTTTCTAAAGCAGCACTAGTAATGGTAGCAAAGAACCTTTTTTTTAAAAAAAAACTATTTAAAAAGTCAGAATTGTAATCTTTCAAAACATAGGGGAAACTTACTCTTTCTTTGGTCCAAGAAAATTGTATCCTTATGGGCCTTTAAAGTAAATATCAGCTTGAAAAGAACACCCCCTTCCCTCCCAATCACACATCTCCTACTATTAAGGATGCTACTTGATAGAGCTAAAGAAAATAAAGTATCTTCACATTAAGTAACACTCTCCTTTACAAGAATGCTCTTTTTTCAATTTCACATATTTTTTGGTCTCTGAGTAAGGAATAGAATCTGTAATTTGGCTTAGCTTCACTGTATTTTCTTTTACTGTGGGGTAACTAATGAGTTTCCAACATTTATATTTAGGCCATAGCACCAGAAATAGCTGTTCACAGCTTGTTCCAAATAAAACTCAAGAAAATCCATGGAGAATCAAGTGATAGAGGGTTCATTGTGCATTATCAGTTAGAAACCAGTCTCACAAATATTCCTAAACTACTGATACTGCTGACATACCCATGCTATTCATTTTTCCTTGAAGTTCCAGATGTTGTACTCTTGGAAGAAACTTTGTAAAAGTTCTGGCTAAATGCAGAAAAACACTTAAAATGTGATCCTAAAGCCTTGAAGAGAGAAAGCAAGTCAACAGAACCTAAAATCTATATAAATTTTTTTAAAGTTCTTAAGATTTAAAGCAAATCTCATGGATTAAGTACTTGAAACCTCAAGATTAGGACTCGAGTAGCCAGCAAATAGTTCATGAATGTGATTAAACTGACATTAAAAGGAATATTGGTATTTATCAGTTAAATGCATAGTTAATTCTCTTCACAGAATCACAGAATGGTAGGGGCTAGAGAGGACCTCTAGAGATCATCTAGTCCAACTTCCCTGCTAAAGCAGGTTCACCTAGAGCAGGCTGCACATCATCATATCCAGGCAGGTTTGTAAAGTCTCCAGAGGAGACTCCACAACCAGGTCCATCAACCTTTCCTGCTAAGAGATGCTTCAGTCCCCTAATCTTTGCAACCCTCTGTTGGAATCTCTCCAGTAGTTCCCTGCATCTCGTACAATGAAGAGGCCAGAACTGGACAGAGCATTCCAGATGTGACCTCTTATAAGCATGTGGTTGGGGGTAGGGGGACTGGAGGGGGACAGGGGGGAAAGAACCTCCCTCAACCTGCTGGCCACACTCTTCTTAACACAGCCCAAGATACCAGTGCCCTTCCTGGCCACAAGAGCACATTGCTGGCTCCTGGTTAACTTGTCCACCAGCAGTCCCAGATCCATCTTCATAACCTCTAGTTTTGAGATGTTGTTTATAAAAGGGCAAACCTGTCTTGCAAGTTATTCAATAAAAATTACTTAAAATGCCCAGCACAGAAACTAAGGCTTACAACATACTTACTAATATTTAAATGATATTTAACAATATCACTTGCTTAAGTTGGAGATCTAACAAACTTTGAAGTAAGTCCAAGCACGAACTTGGATGGTTTTCTTCTAAAACTTAACAGGGCCCAATTCTGTGTTTGTGCGCATGGCTGCAGGTCAGTAACACCCAGGCCCTGTCAGAATCCACAGCCCTCCTACTTCAGTTTTCTCTTTAAACCGAAACAAGTCATTTCAAAGAGACTTTTGGAAACAGCCTTTAAAAACCTACTTTAAGCCCGTAACACAGCGGGGTTTACACACCCCACCTCCAGGCCAGCGCCACCGCACAGGGGCCCGGGGCCGACTCGCTCCAGTGCTCGTCCACCTCCTCAGCCGTAGGGCACCTGAGGCCGGCATCTGCCGCCCTGCCAGCTCCTCCGGCCCTCTGAGACGTTTTTAAAGTAAGGAGCGGCTTGCGCGGGCGATACCTACATCCAAGCGCCCTTGGAGTCCCGTGGCTCTCCGTTCCCGCCTGCGCAGAGGCGAACTGCGCGGGATGGCGGCTTTTTCTTCCCGCCCTCCGGCCTCGCCCCGCCCCGCGGGGCGGAGCTTCGGGAAGCGGCGGCTGCGGCTGCGCCCGCCCCTGAGAGCCGCGGTAGCAGGCTTGTAGCAAGGTTGGGGTTGCTGCCGCCATCCCCACCCCCCCGCCCTGGTTAGTGGCCTTCTGCCTCTCGCCGCGGCCTCGGTGCCGGAGCGGCGCAGCCCGGTCCCGCCGCCGCGCAGGCCCGGCGGTGCGAGGCATGAAGCTGAGCAGAGCCCAGTACGATGAGATAGCCCAGTTCCTGGGGCATGTGCAGCCCACCCGGCAGAGCCTGAGGAGGCTGAAGGAGAAGTTCCCTAGGTAAGTGCTTCCTGCCCGGCCCGGCCCGGGGCGGGCGGCTCGGGCCCCGGGTCCCAGTTCCAGGCCCCACACAGTACAAAATCACTTGGACACGCACACGGGAATCGACGGCTCGCTGAGGCTGCTGCCGGCAGCAGGGTACCTCTCGCTCTGTGAGCTGAGAAGCTAGCACAAATTAGGAGTGCTTCCCGACCCCCCCTCCCTCCCCCCCGCTTCTACCACCGCTCGTCCTAATAAAGGCTTTTAGGTCCCTTTGTGAGACTCTGAAACACCACGTAGGTCTTACATGAATGGAGGCTAGAGGCTTAAGGCTCAGGCTGTTCCTCTGCGGCCAAGATCAAGGGTGGGACTCGGCCTGCTCATACCCCTGCTTCTGGGGCTGAGGAGAAGATGCTTTCCAGGCCCATAACTCTTTACGTGGTGCTGCTCTTCAGTTGCAGGCTTCTTATATGTGAGCAAGTACTTGTAGCAAGGTTTTTTCAGGGTTGGGGGAAGCACTAGAGTGCTGAATTAGACAGGAAACCAAACTGGATTCTGTGGGGAGAGGAGTGGTGCTGTCTCTAGTCCCTACAAATAATACAGAAACAAGGTTTTAAAGTCCTGTACTTACTGCGGTGAGAGAGAGAGAGAAATCAGCAAAACAAAAAATCGTTCCCATGCTTTCTGAGCGAGCTTTGCTTGTCTTGCCACAAGTGTGGCTGAGGAAACTGACTGACACTGTGTGTAACTTAGAATAAGTGGATGAAGAGACAATGTTAACTTGGGCTTCTAAACTGTCCAGTGAAATCTTTTCCTTTACAGGGAAGTGTGCAATGTAGTTAAAAAAATCAAGCTGAGGGAATTGCTCTGTTACAGAGAAGTGGTGATGCTAAAGCAGTGTGGTTGGTTCATTGAGTTGCTGTTGGGAACTCACCTCACCTTGCACAGTACTTCTGCAACTTGGGAAACCACTTACTGTGACAGCATATGCCTAAGGAGCTTTAACTGGGCTTTATCACTTTGGTGCTAATGAAATTAGAAGAAAGTGTTTGTGTGTATGTATGTGTGCAGGCATGCACACACATGCACAGTGTGCTCTTCTTCTAGTCTCCTAGTAAAGTTGTCTTGAAAGAGGGTTAGAGTTGAGGTTGGTTTGCCAGGTCAGGCACTGTGTGTAGGAACCCACTTCCAAGTCAGATCCATAGGCATGGGACTGTTTGTAATAGGGAAAATAAGTTTGTCAGAAGAAGACCAGGCCTTTCTGCTGATACATTTTACTCCTTTGATGCTGCAAAAGATCCATTGACTCCTCAGTTTCAGAACATGATGGCTCCTGAAAAACTACATAGTAATAGCAGTGTAGAGTCATATCAGGAAAAAATTACATTTTTTCTAAAGCAGCTGGCTCAGGTGTGGCAAACACTGAAAAGCAGAGATGAGCTGTAGTATTTGCTTCCATAATTTGCTGTGTGTTAACACATCATTATCTTGTTGGTCACCTTATGAGATGAGAATGTTCTCTTCTGAATTCCACTGCAGGCCTCTCCTGCATTTTGTTTGTACATCTTGGGAGAAGGCTAAAATCTTCTATTTGAATGAGGAGTTAATTGATATGTTTAAAATAAAAGTCTGTCTTAATTCCATTTTGAGTAGGTCTGCATGACTCCTTTCTGTGAATGGCTCAGCAAGTGGTATTTCTTTATTGTCTTTCTGTTTATTTCCAATAGCAGGGCCAATGTAGAAGACCCTCAGAGAAAAAGTTTGAAGTAGCAAAATATGTTGGGCTAATGATTCTGAGATGCAATTAAAAAAATAAATAGTGCATTCCAAGGCCACTGCTTGCCTTAGCAGCAAGAAAGGTGTATGGAAATAGATAAGCGTTTTAATGTGAAAACCAGACAGTCTCTGTAACTGTTACCTTGTAAAAGAGGCCAGCTGCAGAGGTTTGTAAACTTGTGTGCCATCTTAGGTGTGAAAGGGGAGGCTTTTGCACTGATGTGGTTTTTAACTGTGGGGTAAGTTTCTTACAATCTAGAACGTGTCATTCTCTTCTAGGATGAGAAGGGTCTGACTGGACTTTTGGGCCTCCTTTTTTTCTTCATGAAAACCAAAATAAAATAAACAGACCTCCCCCCCCCCCCACACACCTTTCTAATTCAGTTGTTTCAAGAAAATATTCCAGAATCTGTCACGGCACTTGCAGTGTGATGAAGGTGTCCATAACCAGTTTGTCGTAGTTATATGGTAACAGTCGCTGATTCAAACTGGAAGGTACTAACATCCATAATAGTTGCTTTCACCTTGCACTTTCAATCCTTCCCTAGGAAGGATAAGTATTCCACTGGTAATGCAATACATAAATTGAGTTTTCAAGTATTTCTGGTTCCTACTGCCCCATAGATCTTGAAAGTCATTGGATTTCTGCATTAATCTTCCCAGGTTTTTTTCTAACACTGTCTTATCTATTAGTTCTTTTTTTGTCTGTTGTGAAGACTCACAGTTTATCTTGTATAAAATATCTTTCATACTGTGTTACAGGCTTGTTTTTGTTCTGCAATTTCTCTCTAAAACTAATTTCTAATTTCCATAAAACTATTGCCACAGTTTACTGTGTATAAGTATGCTGTGTGGTGGCTGCCAACAAGACCTGTGAATCTAAATAGTTTTTTAACAGGGTAGTTTGTTTTATATTATTGAACTACTTCAGCAGGTGAGATTACTGCTTCAAAAGGGTGTTACAATATAATTTATTAATGTCAAATACTCAAAATTAGACTGCTTCTAATACTGTTTATAAGCATCTTTATACAAGCATTGAGGCTTCTTTTATTTTTTTACAATCCTGTAGCGTTACAGACAACATGGATTTGGCGTACTTCACTTAAAACCCAGTTATTTTTCAAAAGTAGAAACTTGGGAATAAAATTGCTGTTCTTCCTCTGTTTATGCTGCACTTTGTATTCCATGCCTGGCAATTACCAGTGTGTTTATTTATTTATTTAGTCAAGGTACTTGTTACATGCTTAGTGGTTTTCTTCTAATGTGTCCATGTTTAACAGCAGGATTTTTGGATGACTTGAGGATTATCAAAATGTAATTTGGAGCACTAAGCATGATAAATCTTCTCCACTATTGGATCACTGATACATATCTCCTTTGGGCTTCTTAACATGTACACCACTGGACTGATAGTTGTGTGTGTTCTGTGTTGTCCTCTCCTAATGTGTACGAACTTTTGTGCTTTGTTTCTGACCTGATTTTACCTACTTGCTAACGATTTGTGTTTTCTTTGTAACTTCTGTATTTTATTCCTCCACCTTCTCTATAGCCATGCACTCATGTTCTTCTGTGATACTGTTCTTCTTAATGAGACCTAATGCCTAAATTGGATTACTCACTATAGGACTAGTTGTAGAAAATGTAGGGTATTGCAGGAATCTCTCTGAGAAAGTTACAATATCTTTCATTTCAGTGTTTGTTTCTATCTCAAATAATAGCTAGAACTGCCAACAAAGAGAATCTTCTTCATGAGAATCACCTTAGCATTACCTATTTATGGTGACAAGATGTAGGTTAGACCTTTTAACTATATTCAAAGATTATTTTAACTTGTCCAGAAAAGTCCAGCTTCTAAGGGTTTGATTCATACCCAAGCTGATATTATAGTATTTCAGTTTAGTTTTTTCCAGGGGGTTAAAAAAAAAAATCTCAGTTTTTCTGTATATGTCAGAATACATAGTTTCTCTTCAGAAATTTTTACTGAAGCTTCTCACCAATAGAACATGATTGACAAATGACTGGACCCTTCTAAAATCTTTATCTTTTACATATTTTGCTGCTTTTCTTCATATCCAATTCTGATTGAGTATTACAGTTTTCGTAGTTGAACCTTCCTCTGGTCTTTACCAAGCTTTCTAAGGGCGTAAGGTTTACTGACCCAATTCATTATGGTACTATCTTGTTTTTACTTCTGCAGAGTTTTTCCTGGTTTGCTGCTGTTCTGAGTCTTTGAGTTTCTTACACTATGTTATGCTTGAATTGTGGATTCCAGAAACTTTCTGACTGTACAGGTTGACTCAGTAACCTTGCATATTTTACAGATTCCAAAATCTCTGCTTTTCAAGTTCTTATATCAAACTGTTGTGAAACCTATCTCATGCCATCTAGAAGTGTTATATTCTTCCACAGCACCATTAGTGCAGTCTGTATTGTTTCTGTTCCTTACTTAAAGCTGTAAAACAAACTTAGTGCCTCTGGCCCAACTTCCTTTTTCAATACCTTTACTTTTATTCCTGTAAAAGCAGCATTCTTTTGGGGGCCTATCTGAGTGCAAACTGTGTTTACAGAGAGTTTCAAAGTACTAGGATTTCAAAGTATTAGAATTTATAGCAGCTGCCCTGTGCAGGTATTCACTTTTCTTTAGTGCATCTGTTCAAAGAAGTACTGTCCTGTTTGTGTCCCCTCTGTGAAAGCTTCCTTTCTAGTGATCAGGAAAAGCTTTTCTTACAGCAGAAAGGCAAGGGGAGCTGGCATAAATGTGAGATAACGTTATTTTTCCCAGTAAGCAAGAGAAAAACGTGAAGCACAGGTTCATATTGATATACTTGATATTCAGGTAAGTTTACTTGATTTTAAGATAATGTAACTTCATGTGTGATTATTGGAATGCACATGGTCTTTGTTGCCAGAGCATATCAAGTGATGCACATTTCATGACCTATGTTCTTCATAACTAAGTATCACTTCAGGTTTTGCACACATTTCCAGTAATTGTGCATCTCTTTCTTCAAAGTACTGATAGCTTTCTTAAATGATACTGGGCCTGGAAAGCATCCCAAAAAGATTTTTCTTTTTTTTTTTTTTTTTTAAAATGTATCTGCATAGTAGTGTCTCACAACATAAATTGGAAAATATAAACTTTGTTACTTGCTCATTTTTATCATTTCTCAATGAAAGAAGTTTAAATGTATGGTGTCAATGTTATTTCTTTTGCTAGCCATTTAAAACTGAGTTAACATCTTTTTATTCCTCTTTTCCAATGTCATTTTTGACCTCCTTTTTTTTTTTTAGAGTGGGGAGTAGATAGGCCTCTTATTTTCTTCTTCCAGCCAGTTTTATTTACAAGGAAATATATTGCTTTTTCATGAATAATTTCATTCAGCCTTTGTGCTGTTGCAGTACTGATAAGCCCCAGATTTTTTCTTTTTATTTCTCTGTTCTGGTACCTGCTGCTAACGAAGCCTGGAGACTGAGTTAAGGTGGAAGGAGAACTCTCTGTACTGTGGTCTGGTGCTTCTTGGAGCTGCTGTTACAGACAAAGGAGGACAGTGAAGCTCAAGAGCAGAGGGCAGCAAGCCATCTGTGTGGATTTCAGAGCTCTAGGCTCAGGACTCAAGCACAAGTATATTAAACAGGGAAATCTTACCTACGAGCAGGCAACCTACTAACCTACTGGTGTATGACACTTCAGTTGCACTCTTCTGCCTGGAAGGGCTCATCTCATAGCAAAACAGAAGAGATTGTTGCCTTGGCACATGTAAATTCTAGGTCTTCAGGACATAAGTGCCTTCTCAAATCCCCTTCTGGATTTGTTTGGAAAGAGATGGAAAGAAGTTTTTGAGTTGTTTGCATGTAATCTATTAACTAAAAGTAGGTGACATACAAAAGCAGGTATCAACATGGTAATTAATTCTGAGGGAAGTCCGTTATAGTTTTCTGTTACAGTTTTTATAAGTGTGATCGTCCTCATCCTTACAAGCATTCCTACGTCTTGTTCATCCTAGCAAAATGCAAAGTTATTTCAAAGATTAGTCCTGAAATTTTGCTTGAAATATGCAACCAAAATTAAAGTTTTACTGAATTCCTGAGTACTGCTAAGTCTTTTCCTTCTCTCTTCACCTTTTCCCCTTCAAATACGAGAAGTGCTACCATATGGGAGTAGAGTTCATTTTATAAAAAAATAATCACACAGAACAGGACTTCTTACACTTGTGAAATTCATTTTGGCTGAGTAAAGGGAAAGCCTGTTTGGTCTTCAGGAATTTATACCAACCACTTAGAAGCCAGTCTTATATCCTTTGAAGATTTGATGGTGAAATTCAATGATTGGAGAAGGGCTCTTAAAGCAGATGTGGAAATTAGTTCTCTATAATTTGCAAATGCGTTCTGAGTCTGTTGTAGCTGTATGCTACGTGCTCTTGTTTACTACAGCAGAAAAGAGAGAGAAAGAAAGAAGGGAGGGGGAATACAGAGATAAAAGAGGAAAAGGAAAAAAAGGCAGAAAAAAGGGAAAGATGGAAAAAAGAAAACAAAGACAAAAATATAGAGGGAAAAGATAAAATGCAAGAGAAAAGGAGAAAGGAAAACAGAAGAAGAAAGAAAGAAGGAAATAAGATAGAAAGGAAAAGGAGAGGAATTAAGAGAGGAAAAAATAAAGAGAAAGAAAATCCTTTTATGTGTCAAAGCTGAGGGAGTTGTCTTGGTCACAGTGTGCATTACTGTGTTGCCTCATGAAGTTTAATTTGGTTATACTTCTTGCCACTTCACAAATTCCAGGATTGTGATAATCATTGGTAGGATGGGAATGTAAGTCTTGTGGTGCTGTTTTTTCTTAAGTATTTCATGCTAAAGCAAGCTTGGTGTCATCAGACATGCCAACAGATGTCTGTAGATTTAAGGGCCAGATTATGGTGGTTGTTAAGGAAGGATGAAGTGGAAGTTTTAACACTGACCATATGTGCATTCTAATTGACTTGTGGATTTTAGGATACCATTATATTTGTGTTGCTTGCACTTACAGATGATGATAAAAATGGTAATTCTCAATTGTATTTCAGAAACAGTTTAATACTGTATCATTCTTCTGAAGCCTGCAAACAAAAGCAGACTAGAGTTTTATGAGCAGAGAGGATTTGCTACATCAGAGGGGAAAATATTTTATTCATGCGTTGTTTTTTGGACAATCATATTCTGGGCTGTATTACAATGGCACGATAAATTGCTGAATACACTGTCTGCTGAATATGACCTCACCATGAAAAATTTGATGCATTAGAGTAGGAAAGGTTGGAATATATCAACCTTAGCTGACAAGGGACTTTGAATTTTGACCTAACAGAGATGACCTTTGTGTGCAATAAAAGTGAGTTTAATCTCCAGGTCAAGGTTGAGGTGAATGGTAGGGCAATGTGGATTGGTTTGTACTGGCTATGGCTGGATCACACCTAGCAAGCAGAGAAATCCGAGGTCTTTGCATTTCAGAGTAACCAATGCTTATTTACCTAAAGTTTACTTGTGGTTGTAACACCACCTTCAAAACCTGGGCTGTGCTGGAGACAGCTAACGCTCAGCAGCTGTGGACTCACTCATTTGAAGCTCAGTGCTTCAGAATAAGAAGTATGAGGTACGTATATTCTGTTCCTATAGATCATTGAACAGGTACGCTAAATAAAATTTCTCCTCTAGCATGTAGAATAAAGACTGTCAAGTATATTGCCTTGTTGTGAAAAGGGTGAAATCTAGAAGCTTTATCTCTTTGGCAGCTAACCTGTCTTTGGAACATCGGAAGTTTATTACTCAGTGGCTTTTGCTTTTAGGGGAAACACAATTAAGCGAGCTCTGATGTGTTTCACTAGGCAAATACAAAGAGAACAGGTATTTGAGCACTCCCTTGCTGTAAAAGATAACTTGATCGAAGAAGCTATGTTACAAAATGTTGGGTTACAAAAGCTAGGTTACATAATGATGTACAGATGAATTTAAATAAAAGATTGTTGTTTTTTTATAGTAGTCACAAACAAAATGTGTATTCTTAACTGGCTGGTGTTCCAGGAGTGCTATTTTACTAAAATACTAATGGTATATTCCCTGAATACACAGATAAGAGTGGTAGCAGTGGTGCTGTTGAAAGGAGGGGGGAAGGAGGAGGGAGTTGTCTTTAAATCAGCCAGAAAAAAAAAGTTTGAGACTAATGGAAAGAACCTCTACTCCTTTAATAGAGCCTGCAAAATATATTCTCCAGGACTGATCAGCTCTGAAGGCTCTAGAGGTTTGATGATTGGAATGGCAGGAAATCACGCTTTCAGGACATAACGAATTGACTAGGCCATCCATCATTTGTTAGCATGCGCTGAAACACTGGGTTTGTGTGCAGAGGTCTGTGATTTAGTAAATACTTGGGAGATGAATAGAGCTTACACACAAGGGAAGATATTGCTGTCCTTCAGCAGCCTTAGACACAGATCCCTGCTGAGAAGGCCGTCTGACAGCAGCTCATCAGTAACTGGCCTGTCACAGTCAGTGATGCCCACCAGCCATCCCCAGTATATTAAATGCATTTTTAATATCTGCTTCAGTAGATTTAATGAAGAAAATTTAGTTTCCATACTCTGATCACTGCTTCCTCAAGTGTTTTAAAGCATTGAGTGGAGCACTTCCAAGAAAGAAACTGTGCTGATACCTGGAGGAGTTGATTGAAAATGAAAGTGAAGCAGAATGCAAACAGGAGTGTTAGTATCCAAACAGTTTCCTTAAAGCAAAACAAAAATGTTTGGAAAAAGCAATGATCTTCTTACAAACAATTGACCCTCCTGCAGAGGAACCTTCTGCAGCAGGCTGCACAGCAGCAGAGATGCAGTGCTGGAAAAGGTGTGTGTACAGTGGTGCTGCTCTGTGTGGCTGGGCTTGCCAAAAGGCGTAATTGCATTTCCTACGCTTTCAGGTGTCAGTACTTGAATCAGATCATCGTTCTGTCTGGCTTTCACAGCCCTGAGAGGAGGGTGGCTGTGAATGGAAAGAATGGAATAGACCATGTTTTTAATAACTAACATAGATTTTGTTTTGGCTTTGGCATTTTTGTGAGGGATGCAGTTGGTGAAAATCATTGTAGCGTTCCATGGTACTACTTAAACTGATGTAGGAAACAAATAATAAGACACAATGGAAAATAAAACTTCTGCTATTTTTAAAACTTAGGAGGCTCATTGAGAGTTATTTGGTACTGACGTTCTGCTTGTACGGATTGTATGGAATTATTTTTTTTTAACTTTGTAGCAAGTGAAAAGATCTTTTGCTGTCCATATGTATAGATAAACTGCATTGTTTGAATTTTCTGGGAACTTTTAGGGGAAACTTCTGTTTATACAGAGGCAAATATGTTGGTCTCATTTTCTAACGAGATTCAGTGCTTATGATATTTACTTCAAGACAGCAAGACAAACAACTAGATTTGGTTGCAAACATCTGTTTGAAACATTCACTTCTTGAGCTTTTTTTCCCTCAGGAATCCATTCTGTGTTCACAGAACAGAAAGCAAGTGCTGAATGAGACCTATAAATTTGGTTCTTGTATGTGTCAAAACAGTAATGTATTAAATGCATATTATTATAAAAATTTAAGACTTATCCTAAACACTTACATTTTTATAACACATGACAATATTAAATAATACATTTTCTTGTTAGCATCTGTCTGCTGTCATTGTTGGCAGGACCTATGATCTATTACTTAAATTAATGACTACAACCATTTTGGTCCTGATATATGCCCCATAGCTTATCACATCACTTAATAAAATAACATATATGCTTCTGTGAGAGTCATTTTTTAATTGTTTATTCCTTTAAGCTCCTGGTGAAAATAGCGTTATCTATTTATAATGTGAAAGTCTCAGAAGCTTGTATTATACTTCAAACTGAGTGAAATAAGGATAAGGATTAATTGTGTAAGAATATGGATTACAGTAACTGATTCCACTAAAATTGCCTTCCAAGACAGGCCTAATAGACTATTCTTACAAAAAACCCTAACAGCGTTGGAAGAGGAGTGAAAAAATACTGCTCTGTTTTCTTCAGATCCAGTGATTTGTTAAAAGCCTTATTTATTTGTTTGTTTGATTAACTGGTACCATACAAGTAGATTTCAAACTCCCATGCTAAGATTTCATGCTCTATCATTAGTTTTCAACTTGTATTTCATGGAGTCCTTGTTGTCCATGGACTTCAAATGAAGAATTCCCAGTAAATGAACTTCTTATCAGCAATTTTGCCAAATGGGAATCTATGCCTGTTGTGTGCAAAACAGTTTGGATGGTGAACCCCTTAGGTTGAAAACTTGTATTTTTTCAGCAACTAAAGCATTTTTATCTACCTTATGGGTTTTTTTCATACCTATTTGAATGTGGTAGTGAAACGAATGGGATGTATTATCCCTTCCAGTGCACATGCCAGGATAACTACTAGCCTAATTGTAATGACGGTCTCATTGATTGATGCTGGAAAATTCTTGAACTTCAGTCTCCTGCTTTATCCTTACCATCTGAATGGGATATTTAAGCAAGTATTACTGTCCATCCAAACTGGCAAAGTGGCCTCAGGTCGGGATGTGGTGCTGAAGAGGATTTTATTTTGGGGTGAATGTCCTCTCTTTACTTATCTGTATCTAGGCCCACAAGGTCTTGGAAGCATTTGATGGTGTCGATTCCCGGATGCCTCCAGAAGCTTCAACACTGAATAACAGTGTCCTAAGATAGCACACTGTCTTTTTCCACAGAAAGCAGAATGTTGTCAAATACTGATTTGAGTAAGACCCATGTGATAACAAAGGTACTCTCGTGTAACGCAGCCTGTCTGAAACTGTTTCAAAGACAACATGAAAACTGCGGCAATAACAGAGGTAATATTAACTTCTGTGACTGAATTAATATAAAGGGTCTTTTGGAGCTCCTCATTGTTGAGTACCCATACAACAATAAGGACATCATGTATCTCTATTTCCATTTGCTGTTGGCAAATGTCCACTCTTGATACTTGGTAATGTCCAGTTCTTTATTGCACTTCTATGGAATGCAGATATGCGTTATGAGGCTACAACTCGTGCAAAGTATGACAATTAATAGCCAGAGAGTGAGTGTAGGTTGCTACTGATGAAAAGGCTGTTGAATGTTAGCCATTTCCAGGATTAATATAAAATGCATGTTGTCAAGGCAGCTGTCCTTCAGTTTTCAGCACAGCTAAGCAATGTCTCCTTAGACAATTGCATTATCTTGGATAAACAAAATATAAAAATAGCTCATAAGCTAGATTTCTGGTTCTTAAAAAGGAAGATTTGCCTTGACCAATTGGCAGGTACCCCAGTAGGCCAAGCAAGTTCCATTCCAAATGCGGTGTTTAATGAGCTCGTTGCAATGAATTACCTGACACAGGAATATGTTTTCCTTTATACTGTCATTAGAAACAGGAGAATTTAATTATTCCCCAAAAAGAGAGGTCAGACTACCTTCTTTATCCCGTGTGTATTGTGTTCCTTTGGCATCAATGGTCTGAGAGAGAGAAAAAGGAAAATGGTCCTTTATGGAATAAATGTGTGATTTCAGTCTAAATATTTTTCTAGCCATATCTGTCTGTTTGGTATGTCCTCTAAGTGCAGAGGTTGGTTTTTTTTAAGCAAATCCCATTGGTTCCCCAACAAGTATTATGCACAAACTTGCTGCTTAGCACTTTTTGTTTTAATTTACCATTTAAGCACTGACCTCACCAGTACCAGGCAGTCATTCTTACACAGTATTGTAGGTTTGAGGTTTGTGGATAGATAACTTTTGTCCATTTATCTGACTGTAGATACTTGCCATTCTTAATTTTAAATCTCAATAATGTAAAAATATTACTCAGATGTTTCAGCTACTGTGTAGAAATGAATATATTTCTGTGTAGACAGGTTTGAGTTGGTCTACATGTATCACATGTTAATAGTTTAGTATTTTTTGTAATTCTTAGCTCTTTAGTCTCTTTATCAAGGATATATAGATATTTTAATGTAACTTTGCATTAGTGGATCAGGATGTTTACTGAAATTGCCAGTTTAAAATTATTAAAATATTCAGTGGAAAGCAACGTGCTTAGTTTAATGTGCTTCTGAATATTAAATGCAAGTAAAATGGTATCTAGACATGGAGCCATTTGTTATATTTTAGTATATAAAGCAATAGCTGTGTAAACCTTAACCTCGTAATTTTGCAAGTTCCACTTTATCATGTAGCTGTAAAAGGTAATCAAAATAAATCATGGAAGATGAAGAAACATTTTCTAGGGCTTTCTGTATGCTTTCAGAAGTGGCGCTTGAGCCATGAAATTTTAGTAAGCATATTAAATAATACAATATGATGTGCAACGTGTCAGGTCTGATAAATTATTTTGTATAGGACATTTATACAACATATGGTGAGCTGCTATGCGAACAGCTTAATGACTAAATTATGTTAATCTTTCTCACCATATTTACTTTTCATTTAAAAAAATAGTGTTTTCAAATTTTTATTTTGCTTTCTTCATCACGGGTAGATATAAGAAAGGTGTAGGTCATCTCCGAGAAGCCGTGACAGTGATCCAAGGTTCCTCAGCTGTGCAGTGTACATAACACAGATGTTGGGAGAGTCATCTGTCAGCTATGCCTCTCCTATGGAGTTAAAGTTCTAGGGGGAAAAGAATTCGACACAGTGCTGTCACTGTTACATTTTCACAATAGAAGAGCATGCAAATATTCAACCTCCTGCTTAGCGGTAGTGCCCTGTCTAATGTCTGTGCTGGTTAGAATAAAAAAATAGTGGGTGCATCTAGGGCTCATAGATCTGACAAAGGTCATGCTATGCTGGGCATTTGAATTGGAAATTGTCTGGACTTAGATTTTATAAAGCTCCCACTGTTGTCGGGGAAAATTTCAGCAGGGTTTTGTCCCTAGAGAGGCCTCTTAGGCCCTTTTCTGTCCTATGAATGAATTTAGATGTGAGGGTTTCTCCTGCCTTAAAACTGTTAAGTTCATTTTGCATACATCCCCAGAGAGAAAAACTGGCAGATGCTTTTGTCTTGGAAGTGTTTAAAAGAAAACTGCAGAACAGGAACAAGGGAGAGAAGGGGCCCTGTGTGGAGTCCCAGAACATTTTGGAAATGGCCAATATGCAGTTTTCATCAGTACTAAGGCGGGGCGCAATATGGTGCCTGTAGCTCACTGGGGAATATGAATGTTGATTAAGCATACTCCCAGGCTTTGAAATCCTGAAAGCAGTGTCAGAATAATGGATGTTGAGCAAATGTCAAGCATTTGTTAATTTCTCTGTTATTTGGAGTTTATCTACCATGATCAATCAAATAAACTAGTGCTTCTCTGTTGTGGCATGTGTCATTGATATGGTGATTAGGTGGCTAGAAAGGCCTTCTGCCTTTTTTTTTTTTTTTTAATCCAGGTAACGGATCACATATGAACAGCCATAACTTTAATTTAAAGGTTTGTTTGCAGTTGGTTTAGTGGAAAGTGGTGCATTAACAAAATACTTTGGGGTACTGAGAGAAAAATGTACTTGCATATCTGCTCTTCCAAAAATTACATTCATGCCATTTATTCCATTCTTGGCCTTGAAGCTTTGCTCTTGTAGGGAAGGAAAAATTACTTCTAAGTGAAAGTTGATAGAATAAACTTTTACTTATTCTTTAAAGGAGAAGTTTGAAAACAAATGCATCTACCCCAAATTAGAATTAATTTATGAGTTATCCCCCTTCTTCCCTCTAAATCTTTTGGTTTTTATAAAGGAGGTCTCAACATCCCTATTTTTGATTGGGAAACATGTCCAGATGCTCTTTAGTCAAAAGTAGAGGAGGTGACTCTGACTTTTTCAATGAAAGTAAATACTAAAATGTAAACATAAGAATATATCTGAGAAGTTCTTAGTTACTGACTTGCAGAAATGTAAACAATCCAGTTCAGGATATTTTTTTTTCTCCAACTTAACAATTTCCACTGTTTTCCAGTGTCCTAGTTCTGCTAATTTGCCACTCTTAGCTTACAAAGACCTACTATTTAACAGTTAAGATCAAATTTAAAATAATCTGAAGGAGAAAAAGGCACTGTGGCCTTTGCTGTTTTACTATAGTATAGAAAGACTTTAAAATGGGAAAGGATTGGCTTGGGGTGTTTCTTATGAGGCCTTTTTGAAAGCTGCATGAAGGATATTAACAGTCAAATTTCACTGAATTCCAGTGAAAATTTAGTTGTGGGTTTTTTTTTTTTTTAAGGCAAAGTCTAGTCCTTATGTGCTTAATGTGAAGAGAGCACTGTATATTTTTGCTATGTTTTTGACAACTCCCAGAAATTTAAGACGTGTCAGTGAGTCATGCCATATGACTTGATGCATATTGAGGTAATCTTCAGTTTATTTTAACATAGATCAAGTGTTTGATGTTGAACTAGTTTTTCTTCTTCCTTGACTTCCACATTTATTTACCGAGACCTCTGGGCCCATTCAACCAAGACTGGTCAAATTTTGGGGCTTAAGGAAGATGATGCTGTGTGCTGAACCTATTGACTGTTTGCATTGGAGATGATGCAGTTAAGTTAGTGCGTGAAATAAGAGTTTGCCTGGAACCCTGACCTTTTCTGTGGTGCTGCAGGAAGCAAAGCATGTGGTCATTGTACAGATTTTCAGAGAAGTACAAAGAACACAAAAAAATTAAATCCTCAGGAAAGAGGAGAAGGGGAAAGGACAATCCTTTAGGTAGGAGTGGAAAAGGAGGTTACGGAAGTTTTTGGGGTAGAATAATGTAATACTGTGATCGCCCCTTGTCAGGTGTTCCATTCATATTGCCTGCCAGTTGTAGATAGACAGCTTTTTAAAAAAGACTTCTGAAAGACCACTAGTAAAAAGGAACAGCTGGGTTTCCTCCTTAGTGCGTTTCTACCCTCTTTCCAATGGGAGCTAAGGTGTGCAATTGAATTAGTTTATTCCTTCTGTGGCACAGTAAGCTACACCCCTGAGGCTGAAAGTAGACTTTGTAAATCTAGAGAGATTGTACCATAATTTAAGGCAAAGTACTGCACTGTCATCTAGGTAGACAGACAAGAATTACTCCGTTTTTTTCTTTTGTTTTCTAATTAATGAGTAGCTTTAGAACAAACTTAAATTTTAAACACTGTTTAGGGCTTAAGACTAAAAATCTCAAGCAGACTAGCTATAAATGGATTCATTTCTTCTAAGTCTGTATCTTTCCCCAAACTGGAAATTACTCAAAAGTACTCTTAAGTGTCATCCATGTTTGATAGAGTAAAATTCTTTAAATTATATTCTTTATGGGAAACTTTTAATAAGATCCTGACTTAAGGAATTCACAATTTTGATTGGATTACTGGAAGCTTTTTTGACTTAAGGTGTTGACTTTTTACCCCAAAGATATCTATGCAACAGTACGTGTGCTTGACATGTGATGCATGCAAATGCTAAATACAGTAGCAGCATGAGGCAAGTGTCATTAACAGTAATTTATGTAATGAAAGCCACCTGGCTGTCTTCGTAATTAATTGCTTGTAAATAATAAATTTAAATATAATTTATAGTTTTCTAAATTTGATTATATATTTTTAGGAGCAAATTGTTCAAGGGTGTTTGGGGATTTATTTAGTTTCAAATTGGCACAGATATGCTTTTTACATACAGACTAATTTTTTAATGTAAAATGAACAGTCTAATGAGCTTCAAATTGTCATTCACTCATAAAAATAGTTTTCTAACATTAAATTTAAACATTAGTTTATACAGGACAATATAGGTTTGAAGAAAAAAGTATAAAGTAGACTGATTTTCCATTTTCCTCACAATCAGGAAATCGAAGATTTGAGTCTTAAAAACTTACCCTGAGAAGGTATTCTATGATCTGATTCTTTCCCTGGTGGGAAGGGGAAGTAGCACAATACAGTTATCCATACAAAGTGAGGAAGATGAACACAAAATTAATATATTAAATATTTCCTTGCAGTACTAGCCTACTAAGTAAATGCTTTTCCAGGGTATGGACTTTGGCCCTATCAAGAGGGCAGCTAGGAAAGGTGAGGGACAAATCCCTGGTGTAAATTGTAGCTCCTTTGCCGTACCTGGTTGCTAAGGTCCCTTGCTGTTGCAGCCTAGGAGCATCTTTCTTTGCGCAACCGTCATCAGATAACTACAACTTTTGTGTATTTTTGCCTAATGGTTCAACATTTAGATTGTGCTACTGAGAGAAAGAGTTCAAACTTGCAAATGTGTTTTCTGTGTAATCTTAGCTGAAGTAGATTGAAATAAAGTATGTATGATGTATAGTTAAGTGCAAACAAGAAATTCACGGGGGTTTTGCTTTTTTTCTCTTAGTCTCTGGTATGCTGCCCTGTGCCTCTGCTTTGGGATGTGTTAACTGATTTTTTCCTGGATACTAAGAAACTTTTCTTCTTGCGGAGTAACGTGGAGTAGTTCAGGACAAGGACATAGAAAATCATCTGCTTATGTTAGCTTTGCTTTTTTTTATTTAGTTTCCTAGAAATTTTGTTGGGAGAGCTAAAAGGTGAGTTTGAGAGAATACCAGAGAATGAAGATGGGGAGGACAGATAGTAGGATTATCAAGGGGTGTAGGGGGGGCAAACCCTCTCTGACTCCTGTCGGTTTCTTTTGTCAGTAAACTCCCTGACTAGATGACCAAAGGGTACCAGAGAAGTTCTGGTATATGTAAGGCGAAAAGATGCGACAGGCATTGAAGCCTGATGTCAGAATATCTGAGAGTTTTAATTTCATGTTTTAGCACTGACATTGTGGTTTTTAAGCCTGTATTGTGAATATATTTTGGTTCCATATCGCATCTGAAAATAGTTTTTTGCTTGAAAATTGAACCTTGCAAAATAGTTTTGTGTGTTTGTGGAAGTGGCTTTACTTGAAACATTAATGAAAGAGTATTTACTTACAAAGGTCTCTGTGTGAGTTGGTCATTTAAGTAGGTTTCAAACATTCATGCGACAAGCACTGTGCTGTTTAACTCTGGAAAGAAAAAATATCATAACAATATGTCAGGCAAATTACTATCTATTTTCTGTACTTGCTTACTAAGATAATGAGACCAAAAAGTAGTTTTCTTCATTTGGAAATACCACTCTTCTTTTCCTGTGTTTTCAGAGTTCCATTTTTAACCATAATATCTGCCAGTGTTTATCCACTCTTAAAGCAGAATGTTGATGTTCTCATCATAAATATATGTATGTGAATCGAAAAATAATGTATTTATTCTGACTTCTCTTTTCATTTTGGGGGCTTTCTCAGAAATACTTTGTAATCATTTGAATACGGCATATTTTAAGTTACCTTTATATTACTGCTGTTGAAAGTCAGATTTTTATTTTTTTTTTGTGGTGTGGGTGAAAGAAGGTAGAATTTATCTCTCCAAAGAACTAACATTGTTCTGTGATCATTGCCAATATTGATAATTTGTATTTACCTCTGCCTTTTATTTTTTCCACGTTTGATACAGGTTGTTTATAGTCTGCAGTTGTTTTAAAATATATTGGTCGTTACAACAGGCACCAAAAAATGAGGTGTCCACAGGAAGAATTGGTGCCCTGTACTTAAAGGAACTTCTAAGTCTTTCTAAATGAAAAATCATTCAAACAGTATCTAATACTGGCAATTTTCCTCTGTCTGCTGCTAGAACTTATTGGCCAACTAGGTCAGACATTATTAAAGTTCAAGTGGCCCAGTGGGAAAAGTAATGGCCGTATGCTACTATGAATTTTAAATGCTGCCATTTCTATGTATTGCACCATCATCTGTTCTCGCACATCACTAAATTGTATAGAAGTTGTGAGACCAACTAGTGTCAAGGTCATAGAAGTGATGACTCTTCTCAAGTAGCCTTCTCAGAGCTTTGTCATACAGTTATTCTCATAACCCTGGATGAAGGCAGCAAAGTTGTATGCACACGCCTGTGTTTAACCTTTTTATTAACATTGGATAGTGTAAGATTGCAATGCAGCGTGTCTTTTTCCTTGGACTCTCTACTTTTCCTTTTTATTTTTGATCCTACCAAAGGTATGAAATTGACTTTGATGCAAAGACACTTTTTAGTAAGTGGTTCATATTTCCATGTTCTGAGTTGAGCTGTTGGACAGTTTATTGAACTGGATATCAGAGCGTTTCAAAATTGATTGGTGCTGTAGCTCTCCAGATGAGCTTGAATTTTATCTCGATTTTAAATTTCATCGTAGTAAATCTGAAATCATATCAGCATATCAGCAGGTACTTCTTGTCATATATATGTATATATATTTATGTATTTATTGAATTTTTATAGTATTAGTATATTTGTAATGGGAGTATTTCCCCAACAGCACTGTTACCAAAGTAGTAGCTACTGATAACGTTTCAATGGAAGGCTTCTCATGCAGAGATAATAAAACTGGTTTTGTATCCCAGAGTTGAAACAGTGTAGCTGGAAAGCTGTAACATTGGAAGACAGCCACTTTACAGAAGTTAGCCTGTTGTAACAAAAGTCTTAGTTACTTTTATGTCCCTTAGTTACTCTTGATTCAAACTCATATATTGATTTAAACACATACACACATGTATAGACATCTATGTTGATTTTGCTTAAATTGGTAATCCGCTGACTTCTGATACATCAGTGTTAGAGTGACTTGCCAACAATAGAGCAGAAATGTGTGCGGAGATAATAGTCTGCCTTTCGAGAATTTTCATTCAGAGAAGTGACCACAAGCATATTAAAAAGCTGCAGTCAAGAGAGGTTAAAGCCATAGCTATTCTAAATGTCTGTAGGTCTCCCTCCCTTGTTCCATGTTCGTCACTGCTTGGATGCATATAAGTGTAGCAGTTCTCAAGCTTTGATAGGCCCTTGTTATTCCTGAGCCTTTCTGGATCCTTACAGGGAACCATTCAGGCTGCTAAGACGACTTTTTTCCCGTCCTGACATGTAGAAGATGTTCTGTGAATCCCCTAGTTGTCACCTTCTCTCAGGTGGGAGGTTTGCCATCAGACTGGCTGTAGTGATTTGCGGGTACAAGGTTGGTGCTCGTTAGCCTACATTCAGCCATTCTGGGAAGCCATGGTGGCGTCACGCATCTGTGCACGTGTTATACATTTGAACCGATGCTGCTAGATCTATTTGAAGTCCACTATTGACAGAGCTTTTGGAAATAAGAGGGGACTGGTTAGCATGTGATAAGCAGTATAGAAATAACACTTTCTTTAGGAGTCCCTATTCCAAACCGTTCACAGTACAGAAAATTAGAATTAAAAGGCTTCTTGGGTTTCATGTGTTTGATAATGTAAGAAGAAAAATGTATTTCAGATGCACATTCTGGAATTTCAGGATAGCAGTGAGGAGAATTCCCCTTCCACACCTAGTCATTTAAATTCATCAAATATGCATATTTATTTTGTCACATAGATTCTTAATCCAGTATGACAGTGCCATGCAATTCTAGCCCTAAGTTGTATGCATTACTTTTTATTTTAAAGGTCAGTATTGCATTAGTAAAAATATTTAGGAACTTGTTATACCTGGAAAGGGGCAGTTCTTTTCCAGTTATTAGAAAAGAGGGACTCTTGCTATCTGCTTCAGAATATTTCATGAAGGGATATGACTAGCACTACATACCCACAGTGGAGACCATGGAAGGAAAGAAACAATATCTTTCCCTACCTGAATTCCTACAATAGCTAAGTGCAGTGTTTTATGTGCTTCCAAAATATTTATTATCCTAATGAGGAGAAATGTTCAATTTTTTGAAAGGGAAGCAACAAAGCAATGTTATTTGTAGATTTTGTTTGTTTTAAAAAAATCAAGGCTATTCTATATATATATATATATTTTTATATATTTTTATATATATATTTTTATATATAGAATATTTACGTTTTGGTTTTGGTTTGCTTTTGTTATACAGATCTCTGCATACTCTTCCTTTGTTCCATGGTAAAGTATATGAAAGCTGAATTTTTAGTCTTTATATTTTAGGCAAAATGTGTGGAGAGTTAACGATGACGGAAATGTATCTCATTTTAAAAAGAATTTATTCTTTCAATAATCTCAGAAAATAAAGTAGAAAAGTGTAACTTTTATCCCTAAATAATTAGTTGCAAGGGCTGGTGATAGGATATTTGCAGAAGTTGTCATGTTTGGATTTTCTCCTGGTGAGGCGATAGTAAATAGCGGATATTAAGTTGGACAGCACCACAAATCTTGGCGAAACCTCCAAGCCAGATCTTTGTTGAGAAGGTTATCAGATCCAATTAAGTTCTTTTTTGTCCTTGCTAGCTGCTTCTTGGCCAGCTCTAGTTACAAAGCACTGATCTGCATCAGCGTATTATCTGTTGCTACTTTATATATGAAACCTCATTACAAAATAAAACATTTCTGAAATACTGTTCAGGGACAGTGGTATTCCTCCACTACCAAATTGTGGGATTCATTAGGAAAAAAATGGTCTAAATTTTATTCTTACATATTAAATGACCAAAAGGCATATCCTTTTTCCAGCACTAGACTTGCAGTTGTCTTTTTAGCTTGATTGATCTTGAAGTTCTTAGAGATCATTTATATTATATGTCGTTCCGGTCTGACATGGGCATCCCATTCTAAATGTGGATGGACTTGGATATCTGTAACACTTTTTTGTGGTTTGGGGTTTTTTTTTTTATTATTGATAAGCAAGTTTTTATATCTTTATATCGTTTGGAATACAGAAATGGTATTTAAAATAAAAGCTATTTTCTTTTAGAAAAAAAACAGGCATTTTTTAGCAGATTTCAAATTTCACAATTTTCTGTCTAAATCTAGTTATGTATTAACAAGAGCATGAAGCACATCAGGCATTCAGATTGGGTATGCCACCAGCATCAACACAGAGTAACAAAAGGTAAATTGGTTCATTATGGATGCCGGTGTACAAAAAAAAGTTGGTATCTGAAGATACCCATCTGGAACGGCAGCAGAATATGTTTCCATTAACGTGGCTGCCACAGAACTTCAGAGGAAAGTTTGCTTGTTTATCTGGAAAACAGATTTAGTTCTACAAGATGAACAACAGGTTAATGTACTAATTATTCAAACTAGGTAGTACTCAAAATTATGAGTTGTTTTTTTCAGGAAATCAGCAGATCTCTACAGTTGGTTCTTGACAAAAGAGCCTGCTTGACACTAACATGTCTGTATCTGTAGCCTTCCAGTAGGCCATCAGGCTTACTGTAAAGTTTATTCCATGCAAGGCAATGACACAGCACTGAAATGTTATTTTGAATAAAAGATATTTTCAGTGTTATGTTTGTTTTCCTGGATATCTCAGAGATGTTAATTTGTCTGCTTATTTGCTGCTTTGAAGTCCTTTATAGAAGCGCCAGTGGATGAATAGAGCCCTAGGAATTTGGCTGCTCCATGATAACTCACATGGCAGTATCCCTGCTGTCGATATCAAGCAGTTGTGATCGTGCTGTCTTGCAATGCAAATGCACGTTCGTGACTTCTGTCCCCTCTCCAAGCACACAGTACTGTGTTTTTCAGCACTTTCTGAAACCATGATGATTCAGTTTTCTGTCAATGACATCTTGCAATAGATGTTCCAGCTGTGTTTTGAGGAGCTGTTCCATTTTGCCAGGAGGTTGTGGCAATGGAACTTGGGGCAAGGAAATGCTGAGTGACAGATAAGTGATTTTACTGTTTAAGAGGGGAACTATGTTAACGAGAGGAAACACGGAAGCGGTCATGTGAAGATGTAAATCTACTTCTCCTGGGGAAGGAGAAACGCCTTCTGGTAGTACGGCCTGAAATCCTTTGAATGGTACTATTGAAATGATTCTCTTTGTCACAGTCATGATGTTTTTGTACTGCAGTCCAGTATATTTCCAAGTTGTTCAGTTATGGGACTGATTTTTTTTTTTTTTTTTTTAGTGTTCGTGGTAAGTCCTAAATGACCTGAACTGTTGAAAGGGTAGGAGAGGAGTGTCAGACTAAACTGAAGTAGAATGGCAAAATCCAAGGACACCAGGGGAACAAATAAAATCGACAAGTCAGGAGTGCAAAGACAGGGATAATGGTCTTAATTCTTTTTGATACGTCAGTGGATATAATAGGATAATGCTGCAATAAGTACGGTAATTGTACTGGCAATAGCCTAAAAATACAAAAATTGGTATGTCAGCAGGAGACAACTCGAACTAGAAATTCAGTTAAATGCTGTCCTGTTTTGTTTTGGTTTTTTCCACATCTTTTCTCTAAATTCAGTTCTACCATTACGACCGTGTAAATCTGCCAGATAATAATAGTTAGGTGGAGAGCCATTAGGGGGCCATATGCATCCAACTTATTTATAGCCTGCAGGGCTTTTTAAAATAAATCAACTTGAAATACCTTAGCTTTGCATATGTATATAGCCTATGTAGGTATATAATCTTAATTTCTTTCCTTTGTTCACCTTCTGATGATTGCATGTGTATGTTGAAGGTTGCCATAACTGGATGGTGTACCTTTTGGGGAGGTGTTGTGGTACATATCTCTTGGCCTCTGTGTCAAATGATGTATATTTAAGAATATTTAAATTCTTGACTGTATTGTAATCTGTCTATAATCCATTAATTTCATAATCTCTGTATTATGTTGCTGTCATTTTGCTACAGTTTTAACAGTCAGTGAGTGCTCAGGGTGAACTTTCTCATATGTAAAGTACTGGAGATCAAGGCTCAGCTTACTGCTGTTGCACAGATGTTGCACTGGTCAGACAAGCCCAACATGCAGTGTTATGGCAAAGATGCTGGCAGCACAGATATGAATAAGACAAGCTAATAAGTTCTTTACATAGCACTGCATTACCTAGTTGTTTTGTTCTTAATGCTTCAACTGGTTGCTTTAGAGGTAACTTTTAATATTGTGCTGCACACACATACCATCTGTTTAAACCTGAATGAACCACGTATTCTGTCATTCTGTGCCTCAGTTTTCCCTTTTGAAAATGGGAGTAAGACCTCCTTATTTTAAATTAGTACTTCTGAGGTGTGAAAATTGCAAGGCAAAGGGCAGTTTATATGGATAAATTTACATTTAATGTAATGTGATACCGGTGTTAAATTCACCTACAAGAAATCTGGAAGAAGAGCAAGTCTTTAGACATTGCTGGATCTTTGAACTACCTGTGCTATGCCTTAGTAGATAAGTTCATGAAAGGAAAAATGTTAATTATTCATAATGCCTGCTGTACCATGAAACTCGATTTATTAAGACTATAATTTGTTCAAGTTGCATGTAGTAGGAAAATATATCAGGAGTAATTAATTGTATTCAGGATGTGATGAGGTAGATATATCCACAGAGGACAATTGTAAACAGTAACAGTGTGGTATTGAGTGCCTTTCAGAGGAAAAAAAAAATCTTGTCCCATTTCTAAACCTTAACAATTCAGAGAGAAAAAATCCCACTTGGGAAGAATGCTTTCCAGGTTGCTTCATTGCCAGGTGTTTGACATTGAGTGGAGCCTTAGATGAATGAAGCTTATGGCAGCTTTTGGAAATGACCGACTCCAGGGAATCTCGGCTTCCTGCTGTGAAAGTTTCTATTTTCAAAGCACATCAGTTTCAGTGGGAATGTTCCAGTGGTCCCATATGCTGCTTCTGACAGAGAGGGAAGTTTTTAACCTGAATATGAGACAGCTACTGAAGAGGTTCCCTTGCTGCTAACAAAATGAATTTCAATATGTTGCCAATGAACAAGCGGCATGTTCTCAACTGCGGATGGAATTTTACTCCATCAATTATTAATGGAAATTTTGCTTTGTTTTCCTTTTTGCCTGTTCCCTTTTAACTCCGCTACCTGCTCCTGATAGGACTTTGTGGGTTCTGAAGCTGAAAAGGGAATCACCCAAACAATATGCTCGTTTGCTTTGAAACTCTTGCTGTATTTTCCTCCCCTCCCTTGTACGCTCTCTCCTTGACCTAGCAGCAGGAAGCCTTTGTCTGAGGTGTTCATCTGGAACAACTTTTCCACACTTGTTTTCATGTTCTGTTAGATTACAGGGCAGCAGGCCTACCTTTGAAGCTCCCTTCTCTTTTGTTTCTTTGCAGTGCACTCCAGTAATTAACTTTGTCCTTCTTTTATTTGTTCCAGTCAATCGCAGTCCACTCTGCTGAGCATCTTCTCCCAGGAGTACCAGGTTAGAAGTTTTCTCCTTTGTGAGGGTTGACAGGTGCCTAATTGAATGATGAATGTCCCTTTATTTCTTTGTAATTGAACTGCCAGCATTCTGATTGGTTTGGAGGATGTTCCCTTTTCCACATCAAGCACCGCCTGAGTCTCAGTGGATGGCTGCCAAGCCTACCCATCCATCTGTCTAATAACATCTAGCCTTTGCTTATTTGGTGGACCTGTAATAAATTATGCTAAACCATTATTATTCTGACAATAATAATTTCCCTGTGTTGCGTGGTTCCATGTGCTAAATGTTTGCTGACTTGCACTGTCAGTGCTGCTTTCCATTGCTGACAGAGATGATGATAAATGACCATTGCCGGAGTGGCAGAAGGCAAGAGAGGCAGAAAATGGAGTCATTTATCATGAGATGACAGGTGTCAGTCAAGTGGCAGGTCTCTATGGAATTACTTTTTGTAGTTTTTCAAATAAGTTGTTTTTAAGCAATGTTCTTCCTGGTTAAAAATGCCAATTGAATTGTAAAACCAGAGTGCACCAGACTTAGATGGAATTGAATTGAGGGAAAATTAATATGAAGGTTGAAAGAGAGAACAAGTTTTTCTTTGCCCTCTGCAGCCTTCGGTAAACTTATTTAGATTCAATTATTGTGACCTTATTGGCTTTTACATATATGGTACATTGCAGTACAGTCTGAAGACGTTCAATTCAATAGGTAGATTGAATGTCATTTCTGTACGAAATCTAAAACCATAGTTCAGTTTATATATCAAAGTGTAGCCAAGGAACATGTGTTTGGGCAGTCATGATTTCTGTGTTTTGATCTACACATTTGTAAGACTCTTTGTTTGGTCATTTTTCTAGAAACAAATCAAAAGAACACATGCCAAACATCACACAGCTGAAGCTATTGAAACTTACTACCAAAGGTATGAATGAGCTCCCCACCCAAGTTAAGAGTGTCATCATAACTACTAATTGTTATGGAAATTATGAGTAAATTAGCTTATTAGTTAATATTTGTGAGGCTAATTTTCTATAAAAATAAATTTAAAAATGGAGATGAGGAATACAGAGCAGTTCAAGTAAAAGTGTTTTTCAGTGAAAATGCAGAAATTTTTCAGCTTTTGGGCAGTCAGATTGAGAAAGGGTTTACTTCCTTGGCTCAAAGTCAGGACAAGCAAATTTTTTATTTTTTTTTTACAGTGTATGTGATAGCATTTATTACATATTGCATATAGTTTGTAATTATGGGATTTCTGTGTCGAGACTAGTATTGATGATAACTTCCTTACAGCAAGGGAGCTTGTTCTCCTACAGTTGCTTGTACTTTTAAAACAACATTTGTGGTACATTACAAAAAGTTACATATTAAATTTGTGTATTGCCAGTTGATGGGGAGAAGATATATTACTATATTACTAATTTTTAGATCACTCCTGTTTTATCAACAGAACTGTCAGAAGTAGCGGTTCAGGGAAGATGAAAACCTTTATGTCATTTTATAATATTTTACAATTGTTTGTGTTTTAAGCTAATAAACTGTATTTGCTATCTCTTATAGTTTGTTTGTTACTTCTACAAGCTTTACTAAAAATATTGCAATGACATAATTGGGGCATGGTGATAACTGGTAAAGGTACACAATTAAAATACTACTTTGTAGACTGGCATATCTGAGGAGCTTGCATGGCAAGTGAGTTCGTACTTGTGATTATAGATGTCTGATATTTATGGTTAATATTAATCTGTATGAATCAAGAAAATAAACAAAAAGCCTTCATTTGTAAACAGTTAACTGTGCTTCTGCAGATTCGTACATTTAAAGCCTAAGCACAGCCTGATTGTATCAGACACTGGTGTAGAATATCTAGTGTGCATTGTGGGTTTTTTCAGGGGTTGATTTTCTTTTTTTCGTAGTTGTATTGTTCTGTAAGAATTTTTACTGGATCACATTGCATTTTTCCTAGTGTTTATTCTTATTAGGGAAGAATATTGGCTAGAAATTTTGTTGTGTTAATACTCATATATATACAATACTATTTTTAATGACTTTTCACTAGCACAGTTTTAATGTGCCCTATGTTAATTGTAGCTGCTGTGTAAATAATCCTTTTCTTAGAACATATGTAAATCATTTAAGTCACTTTTATGATACATTACTAGTTCCAGCAACTTAAACCTGAAACATGGAACCAAATTTTATGCAAAGCAGCAGTTGTATTGGTATCAGTTAGGTTGTTGGTGTGATTAAGTTTGGCTCACATCAGGTGGGAGGATTTGGTCTCCTGTCCCCTTCTGTACTGTCTGAAGTATGATAGCAGTACATAACTAATGCATTATGTATGAAGCTATATGGTGCTGGTAGGGAAAATCATTCTTCACGCTATTTCTGGGTATTTCATACTGCAAATGTATTAACATGGCCGAATAAAATGCACATGTTTTAAAATCAGATATGTTCTGGTTAATAGTTAGAAAACTCATCTCAGTCCTGTTTTAGTAGATTTACAGTGTAGTATGTTTCATAAGCTACAGGGGCAGAATACTTGAATCAGAAGCCAGTTTGAAATGCTTGAAACATAAACATGACAAACATGACTTCTCCTCTACTCTTTTGTAGCATCTATCTTACCGCTGTAAACACCAGCCTGTGTGGTGTGCTCCTTCCTATTCCCACTGACATGCAAGCAAATAATTGTGCTGCCATTGCTTTCCTAGGTCAGAAAATACTAATTTTTGAAGGTTGTCATTTCCAGTGGTCCCCGTTGGGAGTAAGTAGAAGTACAGTTGAGCGGAGTAGTTTCTGTGGCTCTGCTGAGATTTACTAGTCTTAAATTTAGGCAAACGTGAAGGAAAATTACAAGAAGGATCAGCAAGTGTTGCCGTCAGCATGTGAGACCTGTTAGTCCATAAAGGAATTGCCAGTAGTGTTAGAAATGTCTGACAGAAAATTACTCCATTGTAAGCTGTAGCTTTGCTGTTTGGTCAACTAGATGCATGTCCTAAAACATTAATCTCAAGTAAGTCTTCCTGGTTACATTTCTTTTTCTTTTTTAATGATGACTCCATTTTTCTTGTGTTTACAAATTTTCAAAGTTTAAATATATACAGGGCATCTTGTTTTGTGGGTTTTTATGTAGAATCAAAATAGGTTACAGCAAAAAGCTCTTACTGTTTCCTTTTTTCATTAACCTAAGAATAATGTGGCAAATAAAAAGCCCTCTAATCCTCCGCAAGGAGGTTTATGTAAAGGTGTTACACCCATTCCACAGAAAGATAAAATGATAAAGAATTTTAATGTCTGTAACTAATGAGCAGAAGAGTGGCTTCTGATGGATAGATAATGTTAGAGCTGGAAAGGCTGTGGCCTTCTAATGATATCAGTAATGATGTGCTATACGAATACAGATAGGATAAACGAGCAGGTTCAAATGTTGGTAACTATTGTTCTTTTCCACATGGCTGCAATGCATGAAGTGGCTTCCAGTAATATAGCTTCTTCCCATCAACTCCTGAGAACAGGTTTTAGGCATTATTGAAATGTAAGCATCAAACAGTGAAAGTAACAGAATTGAGGAAGGTGATCCTGTGAGGAGCAATGGTCAGAAATGTCGCTGCATATCGATACAGGTCTGATACCCTTATCCAGAAACATTAAACCTTTGCCATTGATAGGATAATGACTTTCTAACACCCTTTATTGCATCCTAAGTACTACTTCTTTTATCTTAGAATATTAATTTGGTCGTTCAACTCTGATTTCACTAAACTTCAGGATGTAAACTCCTTCCCAGTTGATAAAATCTGGTTTAAATTTGAGAACTTATGGGTTTGTGCATAGTAGTGAATTGAATAAAATATACAGTGCGCCTTTGCAGTTGAAGGTCATGTGGATCCCAAGATCTTTACTGTGAATAATAAAGGTTTATTTGTCTGTGATGCATCTTTAAGTAGTACAGGTATGATTTATTTGTATATCATTAAACCAAAAAAATTAGTTTCTAGTTTATTTTGGTTTTTCACCAGTGACTTAATTGAGATTGATATGTTTTGTAGATGAATATGAGACAACCCTGGAGAGTGATTGTTTAAAATACTTATTTCTTAAAAGGTTTCCCATTAAATACTCTGTACTAGAGTATTTTCCCCCAGTGAACGAGATGCACAAGGAATATTAACATGTATGTGCTGGCCTTTACTTGCCACTGCAGAATTACCTGGCTTTGTCTTGTCTAGGTACCTGAATGGGGTGATGAAAAATGCAGCTGCCCCTGTGCTACTGGAGATGGCCAATGAGGTAATCATCTTCACTTTTCTCTTTCATCTTCCAGTATAAAACCTAAGGGGCATATCTATAGTGACTTCAGTGAGAAATGTAATTAACCTAAAAAAAATGGTTCCAAGGCACATTAGACATTTAAAATGGTTCCCTAGTCTGTTAGTACTTAAAATAATTAGACAAAAAGCTCCATTTATTAATAAATCAGTTAATGTAATTAGTCTCTTAACTTCAAGGCAAATGTGTAAGAAACTCTGAATTTGTATTTTGCTGGAAATTTCAGATAGACCATAGGTCTTTAATGCACAAACTAACTAAAAATACCCATATTGATTAAACGGATTGCATCAGTTTTACTTATATTTCATTCCTTGTTTTAATAAAAAAACCCATCTAAGATCACTTTTTTTAATAATAGGAAGGGTTAAAACAGTTCATTTTCCTGACTTCATTTATTTCTGTTCATACAGATTAGAGAATGGCTAATGAATACTACTTAATATAAAGCAATTAAGCAGAATAAATTCCTCAGTATAGCCATTTCCTAGAAAAGCTGGTATATGAAAAGTTCAGTGCAGTTGCCATTAAAGTCTTGACAAATGTATTGATGCTGTTTATTAACTAGAATATGAATCTGCCTTGGGATGCAAGTGTTATTGGCATTAAAAACTGCTGCCTAAAGTATTACCTTAAAGAAGATGTAAAAAGTTTGAAAGAGTTGTAGTGAACTTCCTAGGAAAAAAAAAAAGTATCTACCCCTTAACTCTGAAACATTTATTTATTATTATAATAATACAATAGCTGATTCTCCTTGGAACTGCTTACGCAGCCCTCAAAGGGATAGAATGAAATGTATGCTGTTTTGTATTGCATTTTAATAGAAAATGTAAGAAGGAGGCAGAAAATGAGTGTTTGCATTAAAAATGATATGGCAGTACAAACATTAAGTGTTGCAATAGCAGCAAGTTCTACATCTTACACTAGTAAGAAAGAATGGTTTCTCTCTCATGTACATTGCTGCAGCCAGAAAATGAGTGATTACTTATCAATTACTAGAAGGTTGTAATGGTCTGTGAAGTGTCCACATATCCTGATCATGCAGTTAGCTTAGAATAAAGGATTTATTTCATATTAGTGGTAATGTGTAGCTTCCTACCATTTCTGGAAAAGACAAGTCTTAAAGTACTGAGAGGAGAATGTACTTTACATAAATAAGTACAATCTTATTAAGAATATAGGTAAACAACCTTATTCATGATATAGCGCACCCATATTATATGGGAACTGTCATAAAAATATTTCAAGCACAAAGTAATATATCTGTTACTGGTGCTTCGTGTATTTTTTCCCATTGATTTAGAGATGATGCATATAATTTCTGACTCTAGTGAGCATATCTTTGCTTATATTATACTAATGCTTTTTTGCAATTCAGATCAAAGATATCTGCAGCTCACAAATAAATAAAAATTAAATCTAAGAGAAAGTGGAGATATAGAAAGAACTCACCTGCTTCTGATTTTGTGGTAGCAGGTATATAAGAAATGCAATGCATTTTGTGACTGCTTCCTAATGCATTAGGGAAATGTGGCAATAACCAGCACCAGATTACTGCTTCCAAACAATCAAGCTGCCATTTTTATATGATAGTTAATATTTAAATGACATACTCTTGCATCTGCTGACAATTGATGTAATGGTAATACTTTATGAGTCAATATATATTTAATCAGTGGAAACTGTAAAAATTGATGAGAAATATATAACATAGGTGCATTACAGTGTGTAGCAGCCCTGTTAAATAGGAAAAGCTCCATATTATCTTTTTTTCTTTTTTTTTTTTTGGGGGGGGGGGTTGAGGGTTTGTGAAACTACTTTTAATTCTTTTTTATTTTATTTGCCAACTTCTTCATATTGTATACGTAGTGCAAAAGAACTAAAATAAATCTCTTTTTTGTTAGATAGGAATAATAAAATTAGTCACTGTTCT
>JAVSBS010016650.1:45000-50722 GCA_033124195.1 Coracias cyanogaster
TCTGCCAAAATACAGTGCTGGCTCACATTCAGCTCGCTGCCTCACCAGGGCCCCCAGGTCCTTTCCTGCAGAGCTGCTTCTGAGCCAGTCCTGCATTGCTGCCAGGGTTTCCTCCTTCCCATGTGCAGGACTCTGCATTTGCCCTTATTGAATTTCATGAGATTCCTGCTGGCCCATTCCTCTAGCCTGTCTTGGTGTTATCTGCAAACTTGAGGAAAGGATGCTCTTTCGCATCCTCCAGGTCATTGGTAAAGATGTTGAATAGAAACAGGAATTCATAATTGCAACTCCATAAAGATAAAGAAGTGCAAAACCACATTTTTTTTAATCTTACCTTTTCTGCCCTCTTTTGTTTGCATGTAGGTAATAATGTAAAATACAGTCTCAAGCTTCTTCTGTATGACTGCCTGCTGTTGATTATCAACATGGCAGTATATATCAACATGTATATAAGGTCAGAATATCCTCTCACATTCCTCTACTTTCTTTTAGCTGTTGAATAAGCAACTTAAAAAAAAAAAAACACCCCAGTACCATCAGGCTTTCTACACTCAGCTTTTGGTGAAATGTTTAAATAAAAAAAAGCAAGCAATGAGATGCACGTTTCAAGTTTTGTATGCTCAAGTTGAGCGGTTGAGAACACTACCTATATGTGAGTTCCTTTTATGTCAACAATCTTTAACATACATAAACTTCATTTCAGAGTTGTATCACCTCTGTGAGGGAATGCTTCGTACTTAAGCATTAGAAATTATTTCCAGCTCATAAGAAGCTCTTACACAAGACTCTGAATTGTTTAAATCTCCAAAAATTAAAATACATATTTGAACAAGTGTTATTTCACTATTTTTCTTAGTACAAAGTACTAAGAAAGTACTTCCTGATATGTATATATATACTGTAGGAATATGCTTCATCTTCCAGAAGTGTATTACTGTTGACTGATTATCAGAATGCACTAATCAAGAATCCATAGAAATAAGGATTTAAGTTCAGGCTGGTAGCCTGGAGTTGTGTTAAAATACGGCACATTTAAGAGAATTTGCTATTTGCCTAACAAATCTAGGCATACAACAGGGCCAATCACTGTTTTTTCAGGCTGTGAAAATGCTAAATGCAATATGTTGCTGATTGTAAAAACTATCTTGAGCATAAGATTATCTTCCCTTTCTGTCTACTGAATATGTGAGAACTTAAATTGCAGTAGGCTGTCTTCTAGTAAAAACTGCCAGTGCACAGTAGGTCTTGGCACTGTTCTGTCGGAAGTTTTTTGTGCGTGTTTTTCCACATGGATGAAATTTTGTTCAAGCCAATTAGTATCAGAAAACAAGAGCATTTTTACTTAAGAGTATTTTGCTGGGTGACTTCTGAGTGTAGTACATTAAGTTTGCATTCTGTTGACTGGCAGTTAATTTCACTGTTCAAAAAGATATGCATTTGCACACATTATTAAACACAGAGTCTTGAGAAAGTGTTGTTTTTAATACTGACCAATGACAGTGTTTTTAAACAAGCATTGGAAGTTACTCTTAATTTTTCTATTTCTTTATCTTTGAATTCATACTGATAATGCAGAATAATTTTACAAAGGCAGGGGAAGGAAGTATACCAGCTGTTTAAGCAGTTCCTTTAATTGCCTGTGTGAGAATGGAAAGCCAGTAGATAGTCGTAGCTTTCAAAGCAGATTAGTTGCACTAGTGAAAACACATTCTAAATCCTCACAACAGAAACAAAAAAGATTCCTCAGCTCTCATGTCCAGAATGGATTCTGCCTCTGAAATTAGACTACACTCCAGTTTTTCAGTATGCTTTTCAGTATTTCACTTGTTCTCTTTTTAGGTATGGGGAACTATTTTTCCTTCAGCATAGACTATCTGTTAACAGGCTGCCTTTTTAAATTGTCACGTAATAGTCTTGTCATGCAGGGATGCTGTTAAAGAGCAGATCTCATGCGGGTATTCAAAGCAAACTTCTCTTACAAGTGAAAATTGAAAACTCAGTTAAAACTTTTGCTGAGGAAACTGGGGAGTGGTTCTAGAGTCCCAGTGTTGGATACATGCAAGCAGCTTATTTTCATTCCATCAACTCTTGGATGAGAAAAAGAACAGTGCTACAGAAGCAGGAGGCTGAGGCTGCAATGCAAAAGAATAGTTTTCATGTGACCAGTTTTACTATATACTTTCAACATGAATACTGACATTAATTTAGTGTAGCCAGTGTCATTGGTCTTAGTCTCTGTTTATATGTGGGAAAATATTTGGGTTTATTTCCACTTATTCCAAATAGCACACACAACTGAAGTGAATGATGCTGATAGACTGGCTTTCTAACCACTGCACTACACACCACCTTCTTCTAGGTGATCTTGAAATGCTAGCTTATTCACTAGCCATGCTTGAGTTTTGGTCCAAATACTACTCCCAGTTTACAAATTAATCAGTTGAACCATGAACAGGTTAATTAACTTGGCCACAGTCCTGTAGAGGGCTTGTGTCAAAGCAAAGACAAGGATTCAATCTTACACTTGACAAGCATGGATTTATGAGAGCTAGACACTTCTGAATCCACATGTACTCATTCCCTGCTTCCTCTTTAAGCTAGAAGGGGGAAAATGGATGAACAGAAAATGAAGGGCAATTTTTCTTTTTAACCTCTATAAGTCTGTTGTCCACTCTTTCAGAGAAAATTCAGTAGCTTTTCTGTAACACTGAGCAAGGCTCTGTCTTCCCATTTCTGTATAAATGTCTGATGAATGCAGCCTCAGTAGTGCACTGATAAATCGGTGCTGAAGAGATTTTTTTCTTGAGACAACATTGCTGAGAAAAGCTGTTTGCCTTCAAATCCTAAAAGTTACTTTTCTCTGGACTATTCCAACTTCTCTGTCTAGAATACATTAGAGAAAGTCTGTCCTGAGTGGACAAAGAGCATGCTTGGTGTTAAGCATTGCACATCAGTGACCTACTCAACCAATGTCATCTCATATTTTAGATCATGGTCCTCAACTGCAGTAAGTTGTTTTTCTTTATAGAAATGGATATTCTCAGACTCACAGGAGGTAGACATCCTTTAGTGTGAGATGCATTCCTTCCATAGCAGGTTCATTAGCATCCGTGTAAATACTACTACTTCAGTGTAACTGATCAACAGCAGCAGGAATGGGCCTTGCTGTCTTCTCTAAAAATGCCTTTCACTGCAAATAACCCAATTTAAACTTCTTTTCAAACTTTCCCCTAATACATATGCAGCACAATGGTGAAGCATGACCAATAAATCCCCAGAACACTTTAATACCACTTTAGTTCTGAATAACTCCAGCATCCGTGTCCTTTGTATCGGAGGAGCTAGAAAGGAACTCCATGACTTAACTTTGCTGTACTTCAGAATGACTCTGCTTGACCAAAAAGCATAAAAGCTAAAAAGGTTTCTGGATGGTATGTCTGAAGGTTCTTTTACTGAGACGCCTCAGTTAAAAAGCTGACTATACAACAAAAATGGAGGATGAGTCATCTGAAAGGGAGATCTAAATGTTTGATGTCCTCAGAACTGTCTTAAGCAGCCAGTGAAAAACACCAGAGAAAACACTGAAAAGCAATGACACACTGAAAAAACATTTAAAGAACAGTGAAAAACAATTTGTTGAGGGGTGCTGTTGGGATTTTTTTTCTTCTTCCATGTGGATTCCAGGATCCATGGCCCTGAAGTATCACCTCAGGGTAGATGTTCCAACCTTTTAGCTAAAATGAAACAAACTCCTTTTTTTCCTTTCTTTTTTGGGTCCTCTTTCTCCAAAAGATGATAGAGCCTGCAAGTGATAAACTTACCTGGGTTTAATCACTTCTTTGACTGAGGAGGTTGGAACCCACTGTTTGAAAATCAAAAGAAAATAAGCAGGTCAACAAAGTACAATGCTGCCAGCTGAGATATCTTATGATTTTTAAATGAATAGTTAAAACATTAGGTAGGCCAGACCATGCAAAAATGTGTGTAGAACCCTCAGGCAGGAGGGGAAGACATGACATCCCAGCCCTACTCAGTCCCATTGCTTCATGGTTGCAGCACGGACAGCACTGTGCTCTTTGATGCCTTTGAGACTGATTCAGCTTAGCAGAAAAACTCTGGGCTCCTTTTGTGTTAAACTGCAGCTGTACAAGGGAGACATTGATTGACTGAAGTGAGTTCACTGAAGGGCCACCAGGATGGTAAAGGGACTGGAGCGCTTGCCCTCTGAGAAGAGGCTGGGGGAACTGGGAGAAGAGATGGCTTCATGGAGGCTGAAGAGCAGCCTTGGTACTTGTGGGCAGGTTGTTAGGAAGGCAAGTGCAGGCTGTTGACAGGTATAAATGGAAACGTGAGATCTGTACTAAACAATTTTGAATACTTTCATGGTCACTGGTACATATTCTACTTTTCGTTCCCCTAAAGTAGATGCTCATTACTTACAAAATGAATTTTGTGACAGTTTTTAAAGATGAAAGTTTTCTTTTATAATTAACCCTTGAACTTGTTTTGGTTAGCCTTAAACATATGATGTTAAATAGTGCTGTTATCCAAAGTTTGTTGCATATGTATGACTAAAGAAAGAAACATGATCTAGGTGTGATTATCTAAGGAAAAGTCCTACAGAAGATTGAAATTGAACATAGTAACTGTAATTATCTAAAAGGAAGTCTATTACTGTATGATAAAACTGTCAAAATAATGATTGGGGGCTCCTACAAATCATACAGGGGATCAATAAAGCTAATCTTACGTCATAGTTTGAGAATTTAGAAATTGTATTTTGACCTTAATTCACGATGGAGCCATTCAAAACATATTTAACAAATGGCTTATAGTACTTCTTCTTAATTAAAAATTAAAACTATTCCCAGTAGTTTTACCAGGTGAAATAGGGAATATATTTTCATTCCACATGATGTGCATGTTATTTTACTGATTGCTTCCTTGTAAGGAATTATTAGTTGACTTTGATCTATTGTTCATGGACATGAGATTTGAGGTGATATCCTCCTCAAAAATTCTTTGTGTCTCAACAACGCTATTGGGTGTTTAAGGAAAAAAAAATCTAGTCCTTTTTTTCCCTGTAATTTACTTTTTTCTCCACTCTCTATAGGACCTTATCCTTCATTTATCCTACTATATTTGAATGCCTTCTCGTAGCGTGTTAGGCTGTATGATTGCGTATCTGTCATGTGGTGTTTGTTCTCTCCTCCCAAGGAGGAGAAACATGCAGTGAAGTGTTTGGTGCGATGGGCTTTGCTTTATCTTGTTTTAGTATACATATATAAATGTTCTGTATTTGAAAAAAATATACCTTTCATGGGCAGCAGATGGGAGTGGGGGGCCTGTGTTCACTGCACAGTCTCAAATAGGCTATTCAGAAGAATCTCAATTTCTTCCTTTCTTCACTCCCAGTATGTATAAATGTCACTCTTAAAGCATGAGTTCTGTTGGACAAGTACAACCTTACGCTACTTAGCTAAAATGCTTTTCTTCTTCTTCAGTCTTCCTATGAAGATGGATGAGTAGCATATTGCAGAATGTAGAAGAACTTGTTCTTTTCAAATGTCTGTTCCCTATGCAATGCATGTGTGTACCTTTTTTAGCTTCTTTTAAACTTTTAAAGTGATTTTTAAAACACTTGTAATTTGGCAGCTGGTCCTGTAAGTAGGTGCCAGAATAGATCTTTAGTAAAATGGTAGTTTTTACCATCACGTAGTTA